>PVLA01018723.1:0-13855 GCA_004027455.1 Hydrochoerus hydrochaeris
CTAATATCTTGTTTAAGGTTCTGTACCACTTTCACTGTTTTGTGTTGATTTGGTTTGTTCTGTTTTGTTTTGTTGGGTTTTATTATTTTTAAAATGGATAAAAATTCTTGTTACATGATTGAGAAGTTTAATGCTATTACTTCTGTGAATTCCTCAGGAAATGACCACTTCAGGTATATTCTAGGTGTAGCAGGATTTTGGTTTTTGAGTCTTTTGCATGATCCCACCTTTTCAGTTTATTCTATATGAGAAGTTGCTGCCTATTTGTCCCAGCCTCTCATTTTTTGGTTATGGCCTATAGTATTGCTTTTAACCCCTGGGAAATCTCAGTGTTGGCATACATAAAACTGATTAGAATGATTATGTCACCTTGGCTAAAGTAATACTATTAGTAATAAAGATAAAATCAAGCACATCCAAGAAAATGAAAAACTGGTATCTATACATTTGCCACAATTAAATTTATGAACAAGATTTGTAACAAAATGTATAACAAAACAGAAAGTCATATACAGGGAAAAAAACCTCTCTTTGTAGAGCAAACTTATCCTCAGAGGAGAAAATTTAAAAAGGTTAAGAGAAATAAATAGGGAAGTACAAGAAAAGGAAGGAAATTGAAAGAAAGGCTAAAGGAGAAAACAAGAATGTACAAGCTTTTGAAGACTGTGTAGAACACAAGAGGGAAACATAGAAGGAAGAAACCAAAACAAGAACTGAACAAAATGACAAAATTAAGATCAATGTTCACAGTCATGGTTAAACAAGAATGAGAGAGAGGGAAGGAGGGAGAGAGAGAGGGAGAAAAGGAGGGAGAGAGACAGAGAGAGAGAAAGAGAGAGAGAGAGAGAGAGAGAGAGAGAGAGAGAGAGATTTCTCTGTGATTTCAAGCCTGTAGTTATCTTTTGGGATCTACCGTGTTTTTGGTAATGTCCACTTTAGGTCAAATCTTTGCTGTCAGTTGTAGACAAAGAAGGTACACAGAGACCAGATCAGCACGGTATGATGTCTGCAGATCTGCATTATGTTTAGGGCAAGGTGATCTATAATCCCAGTGAGCCTGCAATAAGTATTAGGTAGAGTACCAATAAAACTCTGCAAAAGTTCAGTATTATTTTGTCTCCAGTGGTGGACCTGTGACCCGAGTTATTCAGCCCTCAACACCATGTGCATTTCTTGACCTTGGCTCCCCAAACTAGGATGTCTCCTGGGGCTGCACATCAGCCAGAGAGTGAGAACCCTGAGATGAAGCCAACCTGTCACTGTTCCAAATATGTTCCAATGGACATATTTAGACCCTTTGTCAAATACCAGGTGGCTAAGTGTCTTTGTAGTTGTGTTTGTATGTTCTAATCTGTTCCATTCATCCTCAAGTCTATTTCTTTGCCTGTACCACGCAAATTTTATAACTGTGTGTCTTTGTAGTATAGATTCAAGTTAGGAATTGAGATGCCTCCTGCCTTGCCTTTGTTGCCCAGAATTGCCTTTGCTAGTCTAAGTTTCTTCTGTTTCCAAATGAATTTTAGTAGTGTGTTCTCTAGATCTGTGAGGTATGTCAATGGTATTTTGATTTGGACTGCATCAAATCTGTATAACAGTTTTGGGAGTATGGCCATTTTCACAATGTTGGTTCTTCCTAACCAAGAGTAAGGAATGTCCTTCCATTTTCTAATATTCTCTTCAATCTCCTTTTTCAGTATAGTATAATTTTCCGCATATACATCTTTTACATTTTTAGTTAGGTTGATTCCTAAGTCTTTCATTTTTTGCATGTTATTTTAAAGTGCGATATTTCCATAATTCCTTTCTCAGTGAGTATTTGTTTGTGTACAGGAATGCTATTGATTTTTGAGCATTGAATTTGTATCCAGCTACACTGCTGAACTTTTTTATTTCTGCTAGCAGTCTTTTAATGGATTTTTTTGGGTCTTCTGTATAGAGTATCATGTCATCTGCAAATAGTGATAATTTAACTTCTTCCTTTCTTATCTTTACTCCATTTATTTCTCTCTTGTCTGATTGCCCTGGCTAGTGTTTCCAGAACTATGGTGAAAAGGAGTGGTGATGGTGGATATTCTTGTCTTGTTCCTGATTTTAAAGTGAAAGCTTTCAGTTTTTGTCCATTCAGTATAGTGTTGGCTGTTGGTTTGTCATAGATGGCCTTCATTAGGTGGAGGTAGACGCTGTGTATTCCGAGTTTCTGAAGGGTTTTTCATGAACATGTGTTGGACTTTGTCGAAAGCTTTTTCTGCATCTATTGAGATGAACATGTGGTTTTTGTTTTGGGCTCTGTTGATGTGGTGTATTACATTTATTGATTTGTATATGTTAAACCATCCCTGCATTCCTGAAATGAACCCCATTTGGTCATGATGTGTAATCTTCTTGATGATTTGTTGCATTCTATTTGCCAGTATTTTGTTGAGAATCTTTGCATCAATGTTCATTAGTGAGATTCTCCTATAGTTCTCTTTTATGGTTGGATCTTTCTCTGGTTTTGGTATCAGAGTATTACGTGCCTGCAGCAATGATTTAGGGAGGATTGCTTTCTTCTCAATTTCACTGAGGAGTTTAAGGAGTACTGGCATCAAATCTTCTCTAAATTTCTTGTAAAATTCAGCTGTGAATCCATCAGGACCTGGGCTTTTCTTTGTTGGTAAGGTTTTAATTACATTTTCAATTTCAATAGCTGATATTGCGTTGTTCAGAATTGCTATATCTTCTTGGTTGAGCTTTGGTAGTTCATAAGTTTCTAGAAATCTGTCCATTCCCTCTGTGTTTTCCACTCTATGTGAGAAGAGATTTTCAAAGTAGGTGTTCATGATCTTTTGAATTTCCATGGGATCTGAAGTAATTTCTCCCTTTTCAGTTCTTATTGCATGAATTTGCGTTTTTTTCTTTCTTTCTCTTGATAAGGTTAGCTGGTGGTTTGTCAATTTTCTTTATTCTCTCAAAAAAACAGCTTTTTATCCATTAATTTTTTGTATTTTTTTAGCTTCAATTGCATTGATTTCTGCCCTAATCCTTACAATTTCCTCTCTTCAATGAGTTTTGTGTTTAGCTTGCTCTTGTTTTTCTAGAAGATTGAGATGGAGGATTAGGTTGTTTATTTGTGCTCATTCCGTTTTCTTGATATGACAGCTTATTGCTACATATTTCCCTCTTAAGACTGCTTTCATTGCATCCCACAGATTAGAGTATGTTATTTCTGCATTTTCATTGAATTGTAGGTATTGCTTTATTTCTTCTTTAATTTCATCTGTAGCTCACTGATTGTTCAAAGGGTTGTTATTTAATTTCCATATATTTGTGCAGGTGATGCAATTTATTTTGCCATTAATTTCCAATTTGAGTGAACTGTGGTCACATATTATGCATGGGATGATTTCAATACTTTTAATTTACTTAAGAATGTTTTATGGGATAATATCTGGTCTATTTTGGAGAATGTCCCATGTGCTGCTGAGAAGAATGTGCATTCTGATGTGGTTGTGTGGAACACTCTGTAAACATCTACTAAGTCCAATTCCTCACAGATATGATTCAGTTCTGTCATTTCTTTGCTGACTTTTTGTCTAGTTGCTCTATCTCTTTGTGACAAAGGGCTGTTAAGATCTCCTGTTATAATTGTCTTCTTGTGTATTTGGGTTTTCATGTCCATTAGTATCTGTCTTATATAGTGGGGTGCTCCTGTACTTGGTGCATGTATATTTATAATTGTTAGTTCTTCCTCTTGAATTTTACCACTAGCAAGTATGTAGTGACCTTCTCTATCTCTTTTAATCATTTTAGGTTTGAAGTTCACATTTTCTGCAAGTAGAGTAGCTACCCCTGGTTTTTTCTTGGTTCCTGTAGCATGGAATACTGTTTTCCATCCTTTGACTTTTAATCAATGAGTTTCCTTTTGGTTCAGATGTGTTTCTTGTATACACCATATTGTGGGATCCTGTTTCTTGATCCATTCTGTCAATCTCTTTCTTTTTATAGGTGAATTGAGGCCATTTATATTTATGGATATCACTGGTATGTACTGGCTTGACTTTGCCATGTTATGTTCCAGTTGTTTCTTTCTGCTTTTCCTCTTATTAAATTGCTTATCCTGCCTGGTGGTTTCTTTCTGTTGTTGTTTTGGGTATTGTGGTCATTTTTATCTCTGTCTGGTATGTCTTTCAGTACTCTTTCTAGGGTTGGTTTTGTGGACATGAGTTTCTTCAGTTGTTTTTTGTCATGGAAGTATCTTGTTTCTCCATTAAATTTGAATGAAAGTTTTGCTGGGTACATCAGTCTTGGTTGAATGTTGTTTTCTTTCAGGGCTTGAAATACCCCACTCCAAACTCTTCTTGACTTGAGAGTTTGTGCTGAAAAATCTGCTGTTGTTCTAATGGGCTTTCCTTGGTAGGTGAGTTGTGTCTTTTCTCTGACAGCTTTTAGTATTCTGTTTTTATGCTGCCAATCTGAGACCTTAATTATTATCTGTCTGGCTGTGGATTTATGTTGATTGTGACTGTTTGGCCTTCTACATGTCTCTCTTATCTGAATATCAGATTCTTTCCCCATGTTTGGGAAATTTTCTTCTATTACTTCCATGAATATTTTGGCTATGTCATTTGCTTTGACTCCTGCCTCTTCACTGATGCCTATTAATCTTATATTGTTGATCTTGTCATCATCTTGAAGCTGCTGGATTGTCACTTCATGTTGCTTTGTTATTTTTAAAAGTTCTTTCCTTTCATGATCACTAATTGAGATCCTGTCCTCAAGGTCCGAAATCCTATCCTCAGCTTCATTTAAGCAGTGTTGCAAGCTTTGAATAGAATTTCTTGTTTCTTGTGTGTCTCTTTCAGTTTGTTTCATGAATTCTGCATGTTTTCTATATTTTTCATTCAAGGTTTCAATCGGTTTCCCATGCTCCTGTACTTTTTTCTCAATTTCTTCTTTAGCTGCACTCAGCAACTCCTTTACTAAGGTCGTTTTTTCTGTCTTTACGTGGAAGTGTACTTCTAATTTGCTTTCCTCTATAGGTTCATGGAGCTGTTTTTTATTTCACTCACTATCTGTTCAGAGGTTCCCCGTGTGTTACTTTTGGGGTCCTCTATTTCAATAACTCCAGCACTTGCTTCTGGTGGACTAGATGTTTGAGACTGCATTTTGCTTTTGCGTTTTGTCATTTTCACTCTGCCTGATATTTTCTGTGTGTAGGAGGTGGTCACCCACACTCTTTTCAGACTCACCAAGGTCTTACAGTTAGTTGGAGGGGGCTTTACTACTGGCCCTATTAACCCACTGTACACCTCTATTTTAGGGGCATACTCACCACACTGGCACAGTTAATCCACTGTAGCCCAAGGTTTGCCACCTGGGAGCTAATTTCCAAGTTTTTTCCATGTGCTGGGTTTGTGCCAGAGTGTGTGGTCTGGGCCTGAGGCTGGAATCTGGGTCCTGCTGGCTGCTTGGTGGTTGCTGGCCATGGCCCATGTACAGCCATGGGTGGTCTTGGACACAGCACATGGTCTTTCCACCTGAGAGAAGGCTCAAAGTCCCTTTCTGTGTACTGAGATTCTTCCAGAACATTCAGTGATGGCCCAAAGTTGGAATCTAGGTCCCACTGGCTACTGGGCTGTCAGTGGGCATGGCCTGGTTAGGCCATCCCTGTGTGTGGCCTGGGTGGTCTGGGATGCAGTGAGTGGTCTTACTGCCTGGGAACAGGCTCAAAGTCCCTTTCTGTGCTCTGGGATTCTGTCAGAGCACGTGGTGGGGGCCCAAAACTGGAATCTGGGTCCCACTGGCTGCTTGGCAGTCACTGGGTGTGGCCCCATTGGGCCCCTGTCTTTGTGTGTGGCCCTGGGGGTTCTCAGACACAGTGCGTGGTCTTACTGCCTGGGAACAGGCTCAAAGTGCCTTTCTGTGCACTGGGATTCTGCCAGAGCATGCAGTGAGGGCCCAAAGCTGGAATCTGGGTCCCACTGGCTCTCAATATAATATTTGTAGAACTGCGTGGGATGCTCAAAAACCCATTGAAGGTGACATCAAGCAGAGGGAGAACTCACCGGATGCACTGATCTGGTCAGTTTTGGAGGTTTCAGTCCATACTCAGTTGGCTCCAAGGCAGGGTGGCATGGCGGGGCAGTTCATGGCAGCTGCAAACAGCAAGCCTAAAGTTATTTTTTTATGGGCTACAACCCAGACATCACCACCTTTTCCACCTTCTCCACCAAAGTGAGGATAACCCATTCCACCACTTCCTCCTTTGGTGAAGAGTCTTAGGTTATCAATGAAATTTCCATACTTTCTGAACAATATGCAACTGCAATGCACCATGACTACATTGGGCCACGATTCCTCCCAGCAGATGCCCAATCTCCTTTTTTAAAGTAGTATAATTTTCAGCATATAGATCTTCTTCATTCTTGGTTAGGTTGATCCCTATGTATCTCATTTTATAGATGCTATTGTGAAAGGCGATATTTCCATAAATTCTCTCTCATGGAGTTTTCTGCTTTGTACAGGGATGCTATTGATTTTTGAGTGTTGACTTTGTATTCAGCTATGCTGCTGAATTTGTTCATTACCTCTAGTGGTCTTTTGCTGCAGTTTTTGGGGTCTTCTATGTAGAGTATCATGTCATCTGCAAATAATGATAATTTAACTTCTTCTTTTCCTATTTTTATTCCTCTTATTTCTCCCTCTTGTCTGATTGCTCTGGCTAATATTTCCAGAACTATATTGAATAGGAGTGGTGACAGTGGACGTCCTTGTCTTGTTCCTGATTTTAGGGTGAAGGCTTTCATTTTTTTGTCCATTTAGGATAATATTGGCTGTTAGTTTGTCATAAATGGCCTTTATGAGATTGAGGCAGATACCATCTATTCCAAATTTCTGTAGGGTTTTTATCATGAAAAGGTGTTGGACTTTATCAAAAGCTTTTTGTGCATCTATTGAGATGATCATGTGATTTTTATTTTTGGCTCTGTTGATGTGGTGTATTACATTTATTGATGTGCACATGTTGAACCATCCCTGCATTCCTGGAATAAATCCCACTTGGTCATGCTTTCTAATCTTCTTGATGATTTGCTGCATTCTATTTGCCAATATTTTATTGAGAATCTTTGCATCAATGTTCATTAGTGAAATTGGTCTCACTAATTGGTTTCCTTTTTGGTTGGGTCTCCTTGTCTCTTTCTATAATATCCTTCAGAATATTTTGGAGTACTGGTTTGGTGCTCAAGAAATTCTAAAGGTTTTCTTTTTCATGAAAGTATCTTATTTCTCTGATACAACCTTTTTAGAAAATTCAGATGTGTGGCTTCTGATTTTCTCCACTTCATTTACCCCTGGACTTGCCTTGGATGCTCTGGAAGTATGGGCTTGCATCTTTGTTCTTCATGCTGTCATTTTCTATTTTTTGAAATTTATTTTCTGTGTTGATGCTTGCAAACTGCATGTGGTAGGTAGATTTATCATTATTAACCAGGTTTGCTTTGAAATGACTGCTTTTTAGAGCTACCTTATAGGTGTAGTTGGCTCTCGGCCTTGGAGTCTTCCTTCTGGTTTTGTTAGGAATTAAAATTTGCTGTGTATTTGGCCCAGCACCCAGTCCTTTGGTACTGGACTATGGTAGTAATTAAGACCCCAGACAATCACAGTGTTGTCACACAAAGCAATACAAATGGCCACAACTGGCATGTCACTCTGACTAATGTGGCACAATTAACATTAACAATAGATTCAAGCACAGGATAGAAAATGATAAAGTGGTAATTATTAATTTGTTACCATTAATCATAGGAGCAATATCAGTAGTTGTATTAAAAAAAATCCAACAAAAACTGGGAATTTGTACTCTTTTCAGTATAGTGATTTTACACTGGTGGGCAAAATTAAGAGGGATAAAGTGAAAATAGAAAAATAAATGAAGCAAAAGATATTAGAAGCAAGGCTTAAGTACAAAGGAAGTCATTTAATATTTGAGAAACTGGAGAAGACAGATGAGAAACAATGAAGGAGAATACAAATGATGAAAGCAAAATAGATAATCTAGGTACAACATTCACTCACATGAGAAAATACAAAAAGTCAAAAGGGAGCCAGGAAAAGAGAAAAGAATAGCAAAACGAACAATAGAGATTAAAACAAAAACAATCAAAAATAAATTAACTGAGAAAATGACACCATTTCTCTAACCTCAGGTCTGCAGCTATCTTCTGGCATCTATAGTTCTGTGTTAGTGTCTAAATCAGAGGCAAAATCTGTGTTAATTGACCCCATCCAATCTGAAGTAGGACTAGTGCTGGATGCAGGATACTCCTATCAAGGCTGCAGTACAGTTTGTGAGCACCAACTCTGCTCTTTCAGCTCCATAGACATGCAGGCTCACCTTGGTCTTTGGCTGTGAGCCTGGGGCCCAAGTTTTCAGCCAGCAGCTCTCTAGTTGCCCCTCAGTGGACTACTCACATAGTGTCCTTACCATGTGTGTCTCTAATACTGTCATTCACCTAGTTGCTGCGGGCTTTAAACACCAGGATCCCTTAGGCAAAGACAGACTACCTTCTGAGAGGCCCATGTTCAGTTATCCCCTCTCAGTCCTTGCAAAGTCTCTTCTGTTCAACTGCATTTTCTCTCTCCTCTCTTGTGCTGCTGGAAGCAGGGTAGAGGTGAGAGTGCTGCAGTTGAACTTACTACCTTCACCTCCCACATGGACCCTCTACATACTGGCTCTAGAGGTTCTAATTAGCTGTTACAATATGTAGCATTAACTGTTCTGGCCCACTGCAAAGTTTCACTGTGGATGACCCTAGGCTTTCTCACACTCAGTGTGTCTCTAAGAGTTCCTAACTCAGTTGGAGGTTTTTTTTTTATCCCCCCCATAGTCTGGGAACAAATTGATAGGTCATCAGGGAGGAAGCCACTTCCTAGTCATGTGCCCCTGTGTGTGCCAGTAAAATATGCAGGCATGCTTCAACATCTTCTTTTTGAAGAACAAAAAAGGTGAGGGGGCAGTGTAACCCAAATCTATCCTATGTGGTTTGATTCTGCCAGACTTTTAAGGTTCCACCCATTTTGGAATAGCAGTTCCTGTGCTATATGTAGGCAAAGATCCCACAGGCAGTCTTGTGGACTGTTTTGCCTTTTTATATACTCCTATGCTGGTCTACAAGTCTCCTATTTCTGAATAGTTTTGACATCAGGTTGTATGTCCCTCCCTTATTTGCATTATCTTTTCTTAGTTGATTTACTGAGTACATTCAATGTACTCTTCTATTCAGCCATGTTGAATTTTTGTTTTTTCTAGTATTGTTAGTGTCACAAAGGTAAGGTGCATATTGGTTCACAGAAGACAGAAACAAGTATGTAACCTGCTTAATATGAATTGTGTCAGCTAAAGAAGTAATATCTTAGGCAAATTAAATATTAATCATAAAAGCAAATTATATATCACTCTTAACCTTAGAGAAAAAGTACACAATTAAGGTATAAACAATAAGAAAACCTGGGTATTGATTTGTAATTAATATGTACTAAATGTGACAACCATATCTTCACAAATGGTAGAAGACAATTCAAGAGTAGATTTACAGAGTTAAATATCAACAGATTAACAAAACTTTATAGTTACAATATTAAACATATAGGGTTTGGGAGTCAGAGAATGCAAAAGAAAATTTTGAAATTTTAAACTATGACATAAAAAGGAGGAAATTGGTACCAGGTAAATTATTGGGGAGTGAAGAGATATCTATCAAATTAAATGAAAGTAACGCAAAAAGACTGGAAATAAATAGAAAATATAAGAAAAATGAAGCAATTGAAATATAGATAATAAAAATAAAAGAAAAATAATTAAGGAAAGAAAATTAAAAGGAAAATGAAAAATTAGAGAAGAAAGCACTTAGAAGCAAGCCATGAGACAAAAGCTTACAAAACTCCCAGGAAACTGGTGAAGAAGAAAGGAGGGTAGAAGATTAAAAAGTGAAATTTTCTATGACTTAAAATGTGTGGTTATCTTCTGGGGTATAGTTTTGTGGTAGTGTTCCATTCATGATGTTTTCCTGCTCTCACTTTTAGTCAAAGAGGGCTGTCAAAGCCTATATTCATACTGGATTTAGTCTGTAACATCCAGGCAGTTGGATTAGGAAGGTTGTGCCAATTCTAGAGCTTTAAAATTCACAGAGTTTCAGGCTGAACCTGAATTCTTACCTTGGGATGAGGTCTGGATCATTTAGTTTAAAACAGATTGACAATGACTCCTTGACCATTGTTCTCCTATGGCTGAACCTGACCCAGTCACTGTGGGAGTATGAAAATGGGAGTTCTGAATTGAAGCCAACCCACACCCGTTTCAAGTCTTATGCTCAGTTGTATCATTCTCTGATATTTTGTATGAACATTCACTTTAGGGGCTATGGCAGACCCTTGGGTTGGAGTTATTCACCTACTGTTACTGCTTGTAAAATCCACTGATCTGTTCCACTAACTGCATTTCTCTCTGAAGGCTGTTGGAGATTCTAATTTTGACTATGGCTTTTGTACATTTGGTTCTCATTTCTCATGGACTATAAGGCACCATTCAGAGAGTTGCCCCTTCCTTTTTCTGTATTATGTTCTGTCTCTTCAGTTTCTCTACAGGCCACATATTTTCTATAAGATCCTTCCAGCATCTCAGGATTTCACCCCGTTCCTTTTTTCTTCCCCAGATTATCATTTCCAGTGTCTGAATTCTCAATCTTGGAGAAGCTGATTTGTTACTTTTTGCTGCTCCACCATTTTAGTAGAAGTCCAGATTTGGTTCTGTGGCTGGATGGAGGAAAGAAGGTAATAGTCATGTGGCAGTGGATGAAGAGACACTGACACATAGTGGGATTTAACTCCAAGCATTGGCCCAAATTTTAAAAGAGAGAGAGAGAGAGAGATACCATCAAGGCTTCTCAAGATAATCCGTATAATTGAAAGGGAAGGAATACTTCCAACTTCATTCTATGTTACCAGAATTACATTATTACCAAAATCTAATGAGAACACAGCAAAGAAATCTATAGACCAATAACCTGGATGGACATGAATGCAAAATTACTTAATAAACACTAAAAAATTGATTTAAATCATACATCCAAATGACTGCACACTATGATGTTGATTTTATTCTGGATATGTAAGGAAATTTTGATGAATGCAAGTAAATAAGAATAGCATATAACAAATTGAAGGGTAAAAAACCACATGATCATGTAAATAGATGCATAAACAATGATAAAATTCAAGAAATTTCATGATAAAAAGACATGGGCAACATAGATATAAAATCATCATAATCCATAGAGTGTCTTCCCACCTTCAGGTGAAGGAGCATGCTAGAAGATCAGGGTCCCCCATATTAGAGACAAGACACAGTGAAACTCTTGACCCCCAGGTTAGAGAGCATACTCACACAATGGGAGCAGGACCTTGAATCCTTTTAAGGAGCAGAGTGGTGCCCCACCCTCACATGAAATAACAGTTCCAGAACACCGTCTTCTACATGAGAGACTAGAACACAAACTACATCCCTATCATGAGCAGAACAGAAGGAAGCTTTTTTTCCCCCTGTGAAAGAGAATATACCCATAGCAGAAGAAAGGGGACTCCACTCCCATTTGAGACAGCAGACTAGAACAGCACTCTACCACCTTGTGAGAGACCAGAATTTCACCAGAAGAGCAAAGTCATACACTGATGTGATAACACACAAGTTGGCACTTTTCCCACATGAAAGAGGAGACCCAAAATTAAGGTTTGGGGTCTTTCCCCCAGGTGAAGAAGCAGACTATCACATTAGAGAGCAGAATTTCAGTGTTGCCCTCCAAAATGAGAGATAAGTCCTACACCAGAGAAGTGGGCCCAAACTCCTATGTAAGAGAGTGGACTCAAGATGGAGGAGCAACACATCTGCAGGGAAACACAGCATAGGGCAACAGTAGCAAAGAATAACCAACTGGAATTCACGTTTGAATCCCAGAAAGGCAATATTTGGGGACTTCTGGTAGATGGCTGAGTGGTAAGGAACAGCAAATCAGCTGCTCTGAGATTAAGAATACAGATATTAGAAAATAGCAACTTGAGGAAGAAAAGAGGGAGAGAGGTACATCCCTGGGGTCCAGCCAAGATCTGAGAAGAAAACTGGATCCTGACTTCTGGGAAGATGACAGAGCACCCAACAGTGGCAAATCAGCTTTCCTGAGACTGAGATACCAGATGCTGGAGTATTGCAACATGGCAAAGACAGGAAGGAGGGAAGTGAGTCCCAGGGGTCCAAGAAAGTTCTGAAAGGAGAATCAGAGTTTACAGAGAGAGCAAGGTGATCCAAATCAAAGCAGAAGAGGGAGGTGGCAAACCGTATTTTGTCGCTGACTCCCTGCTTATGGCATGACAGAGGAGACTTGAACCTATAAAAGTGTACTGATGGCAAGGAAACCTGGAGGCATCCAGGAAGAAATGCACCAGTGGAGCAGAGCAGTGGATGCTGTGGGCTTCAGTGGCTGTTAAGCGATTCCAGTCCAAGTGTCCTCAGGAGAGGGTAAATACCTGGATGCCATTTTGGGGTGAAATTGTCTGAACCGGGAACTTGGAACAGTGACAGGTTGGCTTCATCTCAGGGTTCTCACTCTCTGGCTGATGTGCAGCCCCAGGAGACATCCTAGTTTGGGGAGCCAAGGTCAAGAAATGCACATGGTGTTAAGGGCTGAATAACTCGGGTCACAGGTCCACCACTGGAGACAAAATAATACTGAACTTTTGCAGAGTTTTATTGGTACTCTACCTAATACTTATTGCAGGCTCACTGGGATTATAGATCACCTTGCCCTAAACATAATGCAGATCTGCAGACATCATACCGTGCTGATCTGGTCTCTGTGTACCTTCTTTGTCTACAACTGACAGCAAAGATTTGACCTAAAGTGGACATTACCAAAAACACTGTAGACCCCAAAAGATAACTACAGGCTTGAAATCACAGAGAAATCTCTCTCTCTCTCTCTCTCTCTCTCTCTCTTTCTCTCTCTCTGTCTCTCTCCCTCCTTTTCTCCCTCTCTCTCTCCCTCCTTCCCTCTCTCTCATTCTTGTTTAACCATGACTGTGAACATTGATCTTAATTTTGTCATTTTGTTCAGTTCTTGTTTTGGTTTCTTCCTTCTATGTTTCCCTCTTGTGTTCTACACAGTCTTCAAAAGCTTGTACATTCTTGTTTTCTCCTTTAGCCTTTCTTTCAATTTCCTTCCTTTTCTTGTACTTCCCTATTTATTTCTCTTAACCTTTTTAAATTTTCTCCTCTGAGGATAAGTTTGCTCTACAAAGAGAGGTTTTTTTCCCTGTATATGACTTTCTGTTTTGTTATACATTTTGTTACAAATCTTGTTCATAAATTTAATTGTGGCAAATGTATAGATACCAGTTTTTCATTTTCTTGGATGTGCTTGATTTTATCTTTATTACTAATAGTATTACTTTAGCCAAGGTGACATAATCATTCTAATCAGTTTTATGTATGCCAACACTGAGATTTCCCAGGGGTTAAAAGCAATACTATAGGCCATAACCAAAAAATGAGAGGCTGGGACAAATAGGCAGCAACTTCTCATATAGAATAAACTGAAAAGGTGGGATCATGCAAAAGACTCAAAAACCAAAATCCTGCTACACCTAGAATATACCTGAAGTGGTCATTTCCTGAGGAATTCACAGAAGTAATAGCATTAAACTTCTCAATCATGTAACAAGAATTTTTATCCATTTTAAAAATAATAAAACCCAACAAAACAAAACAGAACAAACCAAATCAACACAAAACAGTGAAAGTGGTACAGAACCTTAAACAAGATATTAG
>PVLA01018724.1:0-13858 GCA_004027455.1 Hydrochoerus hydrochaeris
ATTATTACCTGCCTTTGAAGTTTTATACTGTCTACAATGTTTTATTTTTACTAATATTGTTATGTACTGCTATATTCAATTATACTGCTATATTCAATTATGCCTGATGATATAGACAATTCTATTGAAGATCATAAGAAATAACACAGTAATCACTGTAGATCACCTTGTACTGTGGTTTTATATGACTTTTTGGTTTCATGTCTTTATAGGAATTTGTTTTGTTTTGTCTGGCTATGTTTTGTTTTTCCCTCTAATACAGAAAGGATAGAAATACATGTAGAGATTTGTGCATGCATAGCTGTTTACACTCTCACTCTTTGAATATCTACTTTGTATGCTTTAATTTTGTAACTTGAACAACTATTTCTAAGAGGACAATATGTAATTCATCAACTAGATAAACTTATTGTTTATCTTTTTTTTGAAATTCTGTATTATCTCTACATGCTTTTGTTTCTCTTTAAATAGAAAAAAATTTTTTAAAAAGTAAGAGGAGGAACAGAAAGTGCTTTAAAGGATATAACTTCATTTATGTTTTAGTGTGTAGGATTGATAACCATGTTGCTAAGTTGTTATTGGATCATTGAATTCTTTGCAGCCTCACTGTTTGAATGTCCACTCTATATGCTTTAATTTTGTAACTTGAACAACTATGTCTAAGAAGACAATATGTAGTTTATCAACTAGTGATTTCTTACTGTTTTTTTTTCTGAGATTCTGTATTGTTTCTACCCCTTTTTCTGTTTTGCTCTTTTCCTCTTCAAATAAAATTTAAAAAAAAAATTAGAAAGACTTCAAAAAAATAAGGACTGAGGATATAACTTAGTACCCACACCCTGGACTCAATCCCTGGTACAACCAAATACACACACACACACACACACACACACAGAGTACTCTAATACTTTAATGATTACATATAAATTATGTAATTATATATATCATTTGTATGAATGCTAAAATAAAAATATCAAAAATAATAGCTATAATAATTTATTAAGGAATATACATTTCCTAAGACATAGCTGGGACATCAAAACATAAAACGAAAGGCATGAGGTAAAGCTGTAAAGATATGGTACACAATCAAAATGATGGCAAAGATATGAGGTCAAAAGAAAGATATGCTAGAACAAATACTATGGAAATAAGTGTGGAGATTTACCAAAAATTTTAAAATAGAAATTTCATGTGAACCAACTATACTTCTAAGTATATTCTGAGAAGAGCTAAAGACATTATACTGTATTAATATATGCATTCCTATGTTTATAGCTGTGCAACTAACAATAGTTAAGCTCCCAAATGTCTAATAACAGATGACTGGATAAAGAAAATGTGGAATAGTATAGCAATGGAATACAATTGACCCATAAAGAAGATTGAAATGTCATTTGCAAGAAAAAGGATAGAATTTGAGACTATAATATTAAATGAAATGAGTTAAGAAGTTAAATATTGCATTGTTTCTTTTATATAAGAAGCCCAAAACACAAATAAATAAAAGATAGATGGTAGGAAAAGTGTTAAGTTTCTATAAACTTTAAATGGGCTGTCACAACTGTACAATGTTTCATGTAAGCCTCATAGTAACATAAAGAAAAATCCTACAGTAGATACAAAAAAGCTAAAAATTGAAGACTTAATATAGGTTACCAGAAGAAATCACATACTCACAAAGGAATACAGTAAAAAAGGAAGAAAGAAACAGAGCATACAAAAAAACTAAAATTCAGTTAACTGCATGGTAGTGGTGAATCCTTACCCAATAATTATGTTGAATGTAAGTGGATTAAATACTTCAATTGGAACCCAGTGTGGCTGATTGCATTAAAAATTAGACTGGGGGTCTGAGGTTCAGCTCAGTGGAATGAGTGCCTGCTTGGCAAATGTGAGGTCATGAGTTCCATCCCTGGTTAAAAAAAAAAATTATACCAAAAAGAAATGTTAAATACTTAAGTTGATTAACATGCTTTTACTCTAATTTTATAATTTCACAATTCAACTGACCAACAAGCATTTAAAATAATGATCAGTATGACAAACATAAAATGCCAATCAAAGCCACAGTAATGCATCACTTTACACCTGTTAGGATGGCTACTATCAAAATGATGAAAGATAACTCACACGGAAGATGATAGAGGAAAAGGGAGGCATTATGCACTTTGATAGGAATGTAAATTAGTGTAACCCTTATGGGAAATAGCACAGAGGCTTCTCAAAAAAATTAAAAATTGACCTTTTTGAACCAACAATCCTACTTCTGGGAAAAATGTAATCATTGTAATCATTGTATCAAATATCTGCACTCCAATTTTCTGAGGCTTGAGGGACCTCACGGAGGGGTACCTGGGCCTGTGGTAAGTGGCCACGGAGGGGGTGACTCTGGAGACCAGGCTGATGGCACAGATCCAACTTTATTGTTCAGAGCAGGGAGATATATATCATGGGTGAGAGGCGTGACGGGGGAGTGGCCAGGGAGGAGCGGATGGAGGACACGGGGCGAGGCAGAGCGCGACAGCGTAGGCAGGGCGAATCACTTGGTCTGCCAAGGACCTGGGAGGTCTAGGTCTGCCCAGACCGCCCCCTCTGCCATGGCTGTCAACCAGACCTCTGGACCTCTAATCCCCACAATTTTCAATTCATAAGTATTTATAAAAATCAAGATAGGGAATCAAACTAAGCATCCACTAAAGAAAATGAGAAACACGTACACAACTGAATAGTATCCAGCCTTGCAAAAGAAATAAACCTGATCATTTAAAAGACAGATGACCTTGGTACCATTATCGTAAATGAAATGAGTCAGATACATAGGCAAATAGTATGCATACTCACTTTTGTATAGAATCCAAAACTCTTTCCTTCTGTTAGCTATAATTTACATTTTGTAGCCACTAAGCCTCTACTTATCCTGGAATCTTCTGTAGAGTGAAGAGCATCTATTCTGAATTATATGGATGACCTCTTGTTCTCTTAAGCTCAATTACCCACTAATCTTTGGATGAATAGTTGACTTTCTCTACCCAATATTTCACATAAAATAACCTGCTAATATTAAAAAGAAAATGTGAGTGGAACCAACTAGCAGCCATGAAATCGTGTCCATTGGCATTGCCACATGTGCAATACCTATCTTCATTGCAGTGCACACTAATGACAGGGTCACCTGCAACCGACCTAAGAACAACACAAAGTGAGTGCACCATAGGAAGAACTATAAAATCAGCTGTTCACACACTTTCCACAACACTGACAGGAAAAGCTTGTCAGATCTTCATTCCTGGTGTTCTGATGAAACTCCAGAGTATAAAAGATAAGGCAGAAGTTTGGAAACAGACAATTCTTCTCCCAAACAGACTGCTACCTTTCCTACCCCTTCTACTTATATCTTGTCTGGAGCAATTTTTTCCTTGAAAGAAAGCTTATTTGTCATTCTAAATAATCAAATTCTTTCTCCATGAAAACCTAGTTTATGGATTTTTTTTAAAAAATGTTTTGCTCCAGCTACTTAATTGAACTCTTGCCCAACAAAAACAAAAGTTAAAAAAAAAAAACTTCTACTGAACAAGAAAAAGAGTATGCAATAGTTTCACATTTACTTTTCAGTATAAAAATGAGATTTGAAGTGAATTTACATGTCATAACACTGAATATTCAGGATCAGACTTGAGTCAATGAAAACACAATTTGAACAACCACCAATCATAGTTAAGTTGGGTTAGGTAGTATCTAGCATTGTCTACCTCAATTTGTATTCACCAATGATTACCATAAATATTTTTATTCTGTCCCCAAATTCTGCTGCTCATGTTGTGTCCTGGTCTCTGACATACCCTACAATCGTGAAGTTGATCTTGATTCCTTAGTTACTATATAGTTTCCTGACTTCCCTCCAAAGTTACAGAGAGGATTTGTGGCTCTGTAAGCCTCAGTAAAACACCTACTTTGTAAGGAAACTTGCAGTATAGGAGACTTTCTGGTGCCAGGCTACCCATTTCCACAAGCATAGTTGAATTCAGGTCTCAAGGTCAGGCACTACAAAAGATTCAAGAATTTAAGGCTGAGTATTATTTCATTTCTCAGTTCTTCTCTTTAGTGTACTGAAAGCTACAGCAAAAATGACCCATTATCTCTCCTCTCAGTGGGGTTTCTTGACTAACACTGAAGCTATCTCAAATATCTCAGTTCTTCCTTGTCCTACTTCTAAATGTGTTGCTTGTGGCTGTCCTTTCCCATCAGTCAGGATGGAGTTTTCCACATTGCTAGTACATTTCAGTTCATTTGTTCATTCTTAAAACCTACCTGCCAACAGTCAAGGATTTCTATGAAAAGTCACCCGGTTTTTGTCTATTCCCTTCTCATGTATGCTAACTTATAAAAAATATACTAGCTTTGAACTTCAAACAGATATGAAGATAAAACTAAGCAGATAACAGAAATGTCCTCACCTTTAACAGTTGTATAATCTTGCAATATGCAAAGTATAACTTCTTTACAAATATAAATTTAATGTATTCCTTATAACAATCTAATAAGGAAAGTATTAGTGTTGTACTCATTTTAAGGAATATATAGCATGGAAGAATAAAAAGCTTGTGGAAGATCACAGGAACAGTAAATCACAGACACATCTTCAAAGCTGGGTCACACCACTCTTTGAATCCCATTATCATACCACCTTCCAACAATGTTAATATTCTAATGGCTTCTACATATCATTATCTGTTGTAACCAAACATTGCATCTTCTGAGTCTATAATTCAATCCTTAATCACAAAAGATTACCATTGAGAGATGAAATAGGAATCACTCTATGAGCAGAGCTGCCACCCCAGTGCCACCGTGTCACTGCATGGCCATTGGAAGGAGGTCTACAAGTATGAAGTGCCCTGGACCATCTACGCCATGAACTGGAGCATATGGCCTGACAAGCGTTTTCGCCTGGCTCTGGGCAGCTTCATGGAGGAGTACAACAACAAGGCAACAGCACTGGGACTGGAATTGAAAGATCAGATGTGAATATTGTGTAAGGTTAAGACCCACCAGACCAGGATCCCAGACAATCCAGAGCCACACACAGGGATAGGGGCCTAACCGGCACACACCCAGTGACCACCAAGTGGCCAGCGGGACCCAGATTTAAGCCTCAGGCTCTGACCATGCACTATGGCGGAATCCCAGCACACTGAAAAAACTTGAAATTTAGCTTGCAGGTGGCGAACCTTGGACTACAGTGGATTAACTGTGCCAGTGTGGTGAGTATGCCCCGAAAATAGAAATGTAGAGTGGGTAAATAGAGCCAGTAGTAAAGCCCCCTCCAACTAACTGTAAAACCTTGGTGAGTCTGAAAAGAGTGGCCACATCCTACACACAGAAAACATCAGGCAGAGTGAAAATGACAAAACAAAAAAGCAAAATGCAGTCTCAAACATCTAGTCCACCAGAAGCAAGTGCAGGAGATATTGAAATAGAGGACACCAAAAGTAACACACCGGAACCCCTGAAAAGATAGGAAGCAAAATAAAAAAACAACTCCATAAGGCTATAGAGGAAATCAAATTAGAAGTACTCTTCCATGTAAATACAGAAATAACAACCTTAGTAAAGGAGTTGTTGAGCACTGCTAAAGAAGAAATTGAGAAAAAAGTACAGGAGCATGGGAAACTGATTGAAACCTTGAATGAACAATATAGAAAACATGCAGAACTCATGAAACAAACTGCAAGAGACATCCAAGAAACAAGAAATTCTATTCAAAGCTTGCAAAACCACTTAAATGAAGCTGAGGATAGGATTTCAGACCTTGAAGACAGGATCACAATTAGTGATCATGAAAGGACAGAACTTTTAAAAATAAAGCAGCAGGAAGTGACAATCCAACAGCTTCAAGATTATGCCAAGAGCAACAATATAAGATTAATAGGCATCAGTGAAGAGGCAGGAATCAAAGCAAATGACGTAGCCAAAATATTCACAGAAGTAATAGAAGAAAATTTCCCAAACATGGGGAAAGAGTCTGATATGCAGATAAGTGAGGCATATAGAAGGCCAAACAGTCAAAATCAACATAAATCCACACCCAAACACATAATAATTAAGATCTCAGACATGCAGCATAAAAACAGAATACTAAAAGAAAAGATACAACTCACCTACCAAGGAAAGCCCATCAGAATCACAGCAGACTTTTCAGCACAAACCCTCAAGTCAAGAAGGGCTTGGAGTGAGGTATTTCAAGACCTGAAAGAGAACAACTTTCAACCCAGACTGTTGTACCCAGCAAAACTTTCATTCAAATTTAATGGAGAAACAAGATACTTCCATGACAAAGAACAACTGAAGAAATTTACATCCACCAAACCAAGCCTAGAAAGAGTACTGAAAGACATACTACACAGAGATAAAAATGACCACAATCCTCAAAACAACAGAAAGAAACCACCAGGTAGGATAAGCAATTAAATAAGGGGAAAAGCAGAAGCAAACAACTGGAATATAACATGGCAAAGTCAAGCCAGTACATATCAGTGATATCCATAAATGTAAATGGCTTCAATTCACTTATCAAAAGAAATAGATTGACAGAATGGATCAAGAAACATGATTCCACAATATGCTGTATACAAGAAACACATCTGACCCAAAAGGAAACTCATAGATTAAAAGTTAAAGGATGGAAAACAGTATTCCAAGCAACAGGAACCCAGAAAAAATCAGGGGTAACTATTCTAACTGCAGACAATGTGAACTTTAAATCTAAAATGATTAAAAGAGATAAAGAAGGTCACTACATACTCATTAATAGAAAAATTCAAGAGAAAGAACCAACAATTATAAATATATATGCACCAAATACAGGAGCACCCAACTATGTAAGACAGACAAAATGGACAAGAAAAACCAAATACACAAGAACACAGTTATAACAGGGGACCTTAACAGCCCATTGTCACAAAGAGATAGATCAACTAGACAAAAAGTCAGCAAAGAAATAACTAAATCATACCTGTGAGCAATTGGACTTAGTAGATGTTTACAGAGTGTTCCACCCAACCACATCAGAATACACATTCTTCTCAGCTGCACATGGGACATCCTCCAAAATAGACCATATATTATCCCATAAAACATTCTTAAGTAAATGCAAAGGTATTGAAATCATCCCATGCTTAATATATGACCATAGTGCAGTGAAATTGGAAATTAATGCCAAAAGAAATTTCAAAACCTGCACAAATACATGGAAATTAAATAACAACCTTTTGAACAACCAGTGGGCTACACATGAAATTAAAGAAGAAATAAAGCAATACCTACAATTCAATGAAAACACAGAAACAACATACTGTAATATATGGGATGCAATGAAAATGGTCTTAAGAGGGAAATATGCAGCAATAAACTGTCATATGAAGGAAACAGAACAAGCACAAATAAACAACCTAATGCTCCATCTCAAGCTTCTAGAAAAAGAAGAGCAAGCTAAACCCAAAACTCATAGAAGAAAAAAAAATTGTAAAGATTAGAGCAGCAATCAATGCAATTGAAACTACAAAAACAATACAAAGAATTAATGAATCAAACAGCTGTTTTTTTGACAGAATAAACAAAATTGATAAACCCTTAGCTAATCTTATCAAGAGAAAGAAAGAAAAAAACCAGATTCATCCAATAAGAACTGAAAAGGGGAAAATTACTACAGATCCCATGGAAATTCAAATGATCATGAATACCTACTTTGAAAATCTCTACTCACATAGAGTGGAAAACGCAGAGGAAATGGACAGATTTCTAGAAACATATGAACTGCCAAAGCTCAACCAAGAAGATATAGCAATTTTGAACAATCCAATATCAGCTATTGAAATTGAAAACGTAATTAAAAACTTACCAACAAAGAAAAGCCCAGGTCCTGATGGATTCACAGCTGAATTCTACAAGAAATTTAGAGAAGATTTGATGCCAATACTCCTAAAACTCTTCAATGAAATTGAAAAGAAAGCAATCCTTCTAAATCATTCCTGGAGGCAAGTATAACTCTCATGCCAAAACCAGAGAAAGATCCAACCAAAAAGGAGAACTATAGACCAATCTCACTAATGAACATTGATGCAAAGATTCTCAATAAAGTACTGGCAAATAGAATGCAGCAAATCATCAAGAAGATTATACATCATGACCAAGTGGGGTTCATTCCAGGAATGCAGGGATGGTTTAACATACGCAAATCAATAAATGTAATATACCACATCAATAGAGCCAAAAACAAAAACCACATGGTCATCTCAATAGATGCAGAAAAAGCTTTTGACAAAGTCCAACACACGTTCATGGTAAAAAAAAAAAAAAAAAAAACCTTCAGAAACTGGGAATGCATGGTGTCTACCTCAATGTTATAAAGGCCATCTATGACAAACCAACAGCCAACATTATACTAAATGGACAAAAACTGAAAGCTTTCACTCTAAAATCAGGAACAAGTCTCTTCATGAGTATTCCACTCTGCAGTAACAATGGAATGGAATGCTCTTCATGAGTATTTTGCTTTGCAGTAACAAGCACAAAGTATTTCTATCATTTAGCATCAAGGATGATTTTTTTCCAGTGAAGACCTCCCTTATGTATAGCCAATGCCAGGTTGAACATTTCAATTTGGATACAACTAATACCTAAAATTCAAAATTCTGAAACTAAATTAACAATATTTTCTTATTTCTTAATTTTTCCCTCCTCCAATGTACTCCATCTGAGTCATAGATACTGCTACCAATTCAGAGATTCATCCTAAAAAACTAGGAGTTTTCTTTAATGCTTCTTTACATGAGTTTCACTGAATGAAATGTGAGATTTTCTTTAACTCTATATCCAAGTATCTTTCAAATGCATCCTATTTTTCTCCATTTTCAATATTACCAACAATTTCCTGCTACTACCTTCTACCTAGTCATTTACTTGAGTCAATTCTCCTAGCAGATTCCCAAATTATTTTTCTAAATATGCAAAACCCTATTTATTGGAGCCTCTCTAGGCCACCAATCTCCTGCTCAGAGATACAACAACAGAAAGTGAAACAGATAAAACATGTATTTTATTTACAAGGAGCACCAGGATAGTCAAAGCCTGACAACAGGCCAAGACCACAAGGCATGGTGTCTTTGGCTTTTATCTAGTGAACAGTTTGATTGGGGGTAGAGATTGGTGGGCTGTAGGAAACTGCATGGGTGAACTTCTGACATGGTCAAGATTCAAGAATTGAGGAACAATGCATTTTTGAGAAATCATGCAGGAACAGATCATGGTTAACTGGTAATCTAACTGCGATTACTGAGCTAGATAGAATTTGCATGAGTCAAAGTCCTCAGCTGCCATGTTATCTTGCCTTATGATGTTAAAACATCACAAACTATTTGCTGGCCTTGGTTTTGGCCATAGGTTCAAGGATTAATCTGTCCTTAAGCCAGCCAGGAGTCTTACCATAAGTCATGTAGACCTAGGACAGACTCTCAATTTATTTTTATACCAATTTATTAATATTAAATATTGTACCATGTCAGGCTAACAGTCAGCACCTATTTACCTGACTCTAAAACTCTTATGCTTTCTTCAGGACTTAAATCTCTCTCTTTTTTTCTGGAAAGTCCTCTTGGAGTCAGGTTGGGACATCCCACTATTTACTTCCATAAAAGTTCTTTTAGAAAGATTGTTTTGATGACCTGTGTCCTCTACCAGCTCCAAATTTGCATTTGATAAAAAGGACCAAAGTTAAACCATTCACAGTTTTATACACAGCTCCTGGCAGCATAGGTAGAGCATAGTGAAAGCATTAAAATGTTTATTTAATGATTTCTAAATTATATTAATTTTTACTATTATTGAAAATCATCGATATGAACTATACCACACAATGGAAGCAAGGCAAAACATTACCACTGAAGACAATAAAAGCACAAAGGCAAAAGAAAGAAGATTAACAATTTTTTATTCCCCATTTCTTCATTTGACAGAGTGACTGATTCATTTATGGATTGTACTGGGGATTAAATCCAGAGCCTTAAAACAGAGACAAGGCCCAGCCCCCCCCACACCCTTTATTTTTGGTTTGGATTTTTCTTTTGGTTTCTGTTGTTGTTTTTCACTTTGAGGTAGAGTCATGCTAAGTCATAAAATTGCCCAAACTGGCAATTAATTTTATTAATTTTTGATTCTTTTGCCTCAATCCCAGCCTATTTGAATTACAAGCATGTTGCACCACACCCAGTTCCCTTCTCTCCAACTGAAGACCAGACCATGAAGCAGAATAAGCTCAAAGCATTTCAGACAAAGGCAAAACAATAAATTCTGAAGTGATACTAGTTTTCACTTTGCATCCACCTTTCATATAATATCTGCTTTAAACGGAAGAAAAAGTGATGACTGGGGAAAAAAAATAACAGTGTCCATGATATATACAACTTTTCTCTCATGTAGGATAAAATGAAAAATTGTCCAATAACTAGAGAGCCAATAAAATGGAAAATATTCTCGAGAGAATAAAAATCAAACTATTTAATCTCTAAATGTACAAGCTGCTGGAACTACCAAAGAGTGAGATAACTGTTATATTTTACTATAATGTAATACTATTGCACTTCAGTATAATAACTGTACTAGTCTATTACTATTAATGATAGTTGATGTAATTAACCCTTGTAACTCAGTCAGTTGAAAGGTATATTGTAGCCCTCCCTTTTCACCTACCAGTTGCTATGAGATGAGCAGCTATGTTTTATCATGTGCTCCACACCATGAACTTCTGCCTCACTACAAACCCAAAGTAATCAAGCCATGTGATCAAGGACTGAAATCTCTAAGATAGTGAGTAAAAAGAAGTCTTCCTTTCTTATACATTGAGTATCTCATATATTGTGTCACACCCATGAAAAACTAACTTGATACTTAGTTAAAACCAAGAAAAATAGAAATAAAGGCCCTATCAACAGCTACAATGAAATGTTGAATGTCAAAGATGAATAGAAAAACTTGGAATCAACATGGGAAAATGATAACACATACAGAGTAATAGCAATCTAATTAACAGCTGACTTCCAATTACCTGAAGCCACAAAGAGATGGGATGCATTATTAAGGAGTTGAAACCAACAAAAGCTTATTAATTAAGAACTCTCAGAAGTCAAGATGGCTGATCAGTGAGCAACAAAATACAAAGCCACCCGGGAGAAACAACTCATATGCCAGAATAAAACTCCCTAGAGAGACCCAGAGAGAGGGAGATGGATCCTCTTGACACAGGAAGAAATTAAAATGTAAAAAAGCTCATCAAACACATTGGGACTACAACTGGAACAGCTAAAAATTATGGGACATGGCGTTTTTGCTGCAACCCACCAATTTTGCGCCAGCCTGAATTTGCACCAGCTTGAATCTGCACCGGCCAGTAGAGCTGCCCAAACCCATTCCCACTGCCACTCACAGGAACCACAGCACCACTGAAGTCGGGGGTTGGTGAGCCCTACAGAGAGCAGAGCCGGTGAAGAGACCCTCATTAATCCACGGTCAGTGCTGGGAATGAGACACCCTCACTGGGAAGGGCACGACCAAATGGGTGACATGTTGGAATCGGGCAGGAGGAGCATGAACTGGGAGTGACAATGACTTTAGTTGGTTGCTCCCTCCCCAGAGCAGATTTGGGGGATTTGTTTGGACTAGGCTATGCCCCTGGCCAGGACCCAATGAGCCATCCCAAATCAATTCCCTGCACCTAGCACACACTAACTGGGTGAAGGCCCCTGAAGTTTGGCTGGCCCAGTGGAGAGGGGCAAGCAGGAGAGGGTGGAGGTCCCTTGCCAACGTGCTTCAGAAGAACTGTGTCCAACAGGGAAGGGGGCAGGGAACTCCACTGTACACCTGTGTGGAGGAAGCCTGGACCCTGTCAGGAGAGAGAGGCAAGAGGAGGCCCCCAGCCCAGAACCCTGAGAGCCCTGATGCAGGAGAGGGAAAAATAAGGGAGAATGAGGGCCACAAACACACAACATCAGACATGGCTTCAATGGACATTAAGAGATATTTTTGGGACCTTGTAGACCAGCTCAAAACTGAAATATTAAATCAGGTAAAGCAAGACATGAGTAGAGTAATAAAAGAAATGCTCTCAGAAAGCATCTCTCAGGAAGATACAGACAGAAGAAGGGAAGAACACAAAAAAGGAGAGAAACATTCAATAAAGAATATAAAGAAAATCTAGAATACATGAAGCAGATTCAAAGAGACCACCAGGAAATTAAAAACTCCATTGAAAGCTGGCAAAACTCCTTAAAGGATAGACTATCAAAACTTGAAGACCAGTTTGCAATGTGTGATCATGAAAGGAAAGATCTCTTAAAAATAACAAGGAAACAGGCAATAACAATGCAAAGGCTAGAAGATGACAAGAGAATCTACAATTTAAGAATAAGAAATGTGAATGAAGAAGCAGGAATACATACAGGTGAATTACAAGTCTATTCACAGAAATAACTAAGGAAAACTTCCCAAGCATGGGAAAAGAAAATGACATTCGGTTATGTGAGGCACGCAGAACTCCAGCCACCTACAACCAAAACACAGCTACACCCAGACATATAATAATCAAGATATCAGAAATTCAATATAAAAACAGAATATTAAAAGCCGTCAGAGAAAAGAAACAGATTACCTATAAAAGTAAGCCCATCAGAATCACGGCTGACTTCTCAACACAGACCATCAAATCAAGAAGAGCTTGGAGCAAAATCTTCCAAGCCCTGAAAGAAAGTAATCTCCATCCCAGATTGATGTACCCTGCAAAACTGTCACTAGAAATTAATGGAGAAACAAGATACTTCCATGACAAAGAGGAACTGGGGGAGTTTGTGACCACTAATCTAACCCTACAGAGAATACTGAAGGACATTCTAGAGAGAGAAAAAAATACCAGGATTTTAGGAACAGTGGCAGAAAGGCCTCAATGAGTGGGGCAGGCAGTAGAATGAAGGAGAAAACTAGACAAACAAAGGCAGAAAAATAGCACAGCAGAAATGAGGCAGAGAAGGATAACTAGAATCTCTAACATAGATGGCCTTGATACACTTTATTGTTAATAGTGCACCAGGATTTAAAAACCACATTACTCACACTACTCTGCTTAGATGTATTATATTCTGTTCCAGTCATTCTACCTGTACTAGATTTGAGGGCACAGACAGTAATCCCAAAAATAACAGGATATAGTATGGTAATCATCCTTAATTTCCTATTAACTTAATCTAAAGCACTGTATAACCTACACTGTTTTACCATGACTGATGGTAATCGAATCTGGTTTGTTAGATAGCTGTTTAGTATTGATAGATTTTATTCAAAGCTGTTATGATTGATAGTATCAAGTCTGAGAGTATAGGCAACTGCACTGAAGATGACAAGATTCACTAGAACATCCACTCTGGTTTGATTATTACCTGCCTTTGAAGTTTTATACTGTCTACAATGTTTTATTTTTACTAATATTGTTATGTACTGCTATATTCAATTATACTGCTATATTCAATTATGCCTGATGATATAGACAATTCTATTGAAGATCATAAGAAATAACACAGTAATCACTGTAGATCACCTTGTACTGTGGTTTTATACGACTTTTTGGTTTTATGTCTTTATAGGAATTTGTTTTGTTTTGTCTTGCTATGTTTTATTTTTCCCTCTAATACAGAAAGGATAGAAATACATGTAGAGACTCATGCATGCATAGCTGTTTACATTCTCACTGTTTGAATATCTACTTGGTATGCTTAATTTTGTAACATGATCAACTATTTCTAAGAGGACAATATGT
>PVLA01018725.1:0-13848 GCA_004027455.1 Hydrochoerus hydrochaeris
ATTGACCAAGCCCTCATAGATTCCCTCTCATGGCTTCCCTGAGCAGAGACCAGGAGTCCTTCTAGGACAGGGCCCAAGAGGACTTCTGGGTTCTCCTGGGCCCTCTGGAAGCATGGCCATTCTCTTGTCACCCTGTGTTTGGGGGTCACTTAAGCTTGGGAGGGCCAGAGTCTGGTGTCACCAGTAAATGTCCACAAACAATTGGGTGTCCAGGGCCAGGGCAAGGAGGGCACAGTGGAAGGCCTCCCTGAGAGAGAGGCATATCCTGCAGCATGTCCTTCCTTCTGCAGCCCACTCCCTTATGTGCTTCTCCTGCACTAATCAGAAGAGCAATTTCTACTGCCTGTGGCCAACCATCTGCTCAGACTCTGACAACTACTGTGTGACCTTATCTGCCTCCGGTGGCATTGGTAAGTGCTGGTAAGGAGTGGCCAGGCCTCAACCCTGTTGTCCGCACTTGTCTGTTTCCCCAGCCTGAGGTCAGGGCTCTGCAGGGCCTGTCTCTCCCCTCACAGCCCCTTTTTCCATGCAGGGAAACTCGTGGACTTTGGCTACAGCCTGAACAAGGGATGTTCCCCTACCTGCCCTGGACCAAGCGTTGATATCGGCGTGGTAAATGTGGGCACCACATGCTGCTCGAGCTCCTTGTGTAACTTCAGTGCTGCTGGAGGTGGACCTCAGGCCAGTGCCCTGCTGATGAGCCTTGGGCTTCTGCTCAGCCTGCTGTCAGCCTCGCTGTGGCTGGCCCCCTGAACTCCTTACTTGGTGCCCCATGCTCCCCCAGCTCAGGAAGAAAAGCCCAACTCCTTCCAGGAGGCTATTGGAACATCCAACTCCTCATTGCCTGATCTACCCCTTTGGATACAGGGCCCAACCCACCCCTGCCCCAGTGCCAGCCACTTCATTTCTGGGCTCCCTCTAAAGTCCCTCTAAAGTCTTAGGGTCTTAGGGATGGGGCTTAGTCCTGCAAACACCCAGGAGGAACACCTAAATCCCAGGTCCTTTTGGTAGGCTGTTGGTGGAGGGATGTATTGGGGAGGGCAGGACAAGTTTGGGCGCAGTGGGGGCACCCTGAAAACCCCCTTACCCTGACATTTCTGCACACACAATGCACTGATTTCAGGATGTTACTAATGCCTTCAGCTTCAGGCACCCATCCAAGATTCAGCTGAGCCCCTATCTGACCTGCCCTCACTTGGGCGCCCTGCTGCTGCTTTGGTGCCTCAAATAAATAGTGTTCCCACCCATTCCTCCTCTGCACTGCTGTCCTTGTGCCCCTTCCCCCTGCCAGCAGGGCCCATATGGGGGAGGAAGAAGCAGAGATCCTCATGTTCAGAAGGGCCTCGGTATCCTCCTTGGTACAGCACAAACTGAGCCCACTGGGTTGGTTGGGGAGGATAAGGGCCCCTTAAATCCACAGCCAGCTGCTTATGAGGTCTAAAAGGGAACCCTGACCCAGAGACTTACACAAGGTCAAGAAAGAAGGTCATGGCCCCAGTTTGGGGATGTGGAGACCAATGGTGCTTCAGTGAGCCTGGATTGAGGAGGGCACTGTCCCAGGCACAGCCGTTCCAGGCCTGTGGGAAGACCAGGACAGGCTGGACATAGTGCCTCTCCCAGATCCCCAAATGCCACTCACTCAGGAACTGAATTGGTCTGATTGTGCCTAAGTGACCTTTGCAGATAAAACGTGGTTTGAGCTCACAGGAAACATGCCCCAGGCCAACAGTTGTTCCTAGACCATGGGGCTCCTGACAGTGGCTGGTAAGGAACAGAGGGAGAAGTGTGCAGGAGGCTGCTCTCCTCGAGTCCGGATGCCCTATGCAGTTTTGTGTTTTGTGAACATTCCCCAGGTCACAGGTTGTAGAAAGCAGAGCTGGGGCAGGGTCTGCTCCAGGACTATGTTGTGGCTGTTCTCTTGTGTCAGAGGAGGATCTAGCAGGGAGGTGGGGCCTGCCTGTGGCCATGATCCCCTTCCCCAGTCCTTCATATAAAACTATACCACATGGCCAAAGCAACAACCACTCCATCTGGACAGTGGGCATATAACAAACAAGTGCCATAAAAAAGGAAATGCCACCAGACATCTCACCACAGGCACAAATAGAGCACCACATCTTACAGCCCAAGAAACCCTCCCTTATGGGTCAAGGAATAAGACAGACACCTTTATAAGCAGCCTGAAATGTGCCTAACAGGCACGCAGTTAAACCTCTAGTAAGCTCTCTGGCCACCTTCACCCATTGTTTCTACCCCTACTGCCACTGTCACACACTCCCTTGATGATTTGCCTCAGGGTGTGTCTCATTTTAAGTCAGTGCTTGTCCAGGTGGTAGATTGCAGTGTCCTTGGAACCCCACACTGTAGGGGGATGGGTGGTGGTCTTCATGGAGGCTCAGGGTGGGCATCTGAACCCTGCAAATTTAGTATCTTTATCATTGCCACCAGAAGGGGGCCAGCTTAGGACTGAAGGATGATGTCAGCTTCGCACAAATAGAGGTATCTGCCCATGGCAGCTCTGCGAGATAGCTACCTGGTTCCAGTTAAGCAAGTCAGGGGAAGGCTGGGAATCAAGGTTGTAAAAAACAGTGCCTGCAGTGTTAAAAAGCAAGAGGAACAAAGATGGGAATCAGCCCTCTATGGTGCTCTGCTCATGGCCTTCAGGTGGACAGTACTCCTCTGGTCCTGGTCTCAGGATGCCTGGGTCCACTCAGGGTCAGGAGCTAGGATTGCACTCCAGGGACAATAGAGCCATGGAGCACAAGGGAGCCACAGGGACACTTAACTCTCCTGGTACCATCTGTACCTGTAACTCTTCTCATCACTCAGAGGAGTTGAAGCTACTTGCCTTTCTCTGGTCTGGAACCTCAGGGCCCAGGTTTCCCTCTGCTGTGCTTTAAAGGGCAGTGTCCTCTTAGGGCTGAGGCCCAGGCAGCCTGGACCTCCTGGAGTGGCTGGTGCTCCTGTCAGGTTCCTGCTGCCTTTCAGGAGAGTATGAAGGCTGAGAGGGGACAGCAAGGAGAGCCTGGGTCATGGCCCCTCTGTGGAGGCCAGTGGAGCCTAGAGGCTGAGTTTCTGTTTCCTGAGCCAGGAGGAGGGAGGGAAGTGAGCTGTACACAGAAACAGGTCAGAGGTTGGGGAGCCCTGCTGCTGAGTTTCCATTTCTCACTTGTAGAGGAGGGAGAGGGTGGGGGATAAAGAGAGGCAGAGTGAGAGAAGGGAGGAGCCCAAAAACTGAGTTTCAGTTTCCTGAGCCTGAAACTGGAGAAGGAGGGGAGAGATTGAGAGGGAGGAGTGGAAGATGCCTAAGGCTAAGTTTCCTTTTGTTGAACCGGGAGGGAAGTGGGGGGAAGGGGTAGCACCAAAACCTTGCCTTCAGGGGCCAGGTGTGGGTTAAGACTCCAGGTTGGGCATACCAACCCTGCCCCTGAAAAGTTAGGAGCTCGTCCTTTCCTGTTCCAGTGCCCATGTGCCCCAGGACAAGGCCTCTCATCTCCACAGAAAAATTTACCCAGTGCCTGCCATTCCCAGCATGTGCATGCAGGTGAGATTGCTGGCCCCTCAAAACCCAGGCCCTGGCTAGCCCTCAGCAGCTCTGGCCTGTAGGAACACCCCTGGCTTTAGGATTCAAGTTGGGCACCTCCTGCCTAGCCCCTCCCCCTCCTCCTGCTGCCCACTCGGTGCCCAGCCCACAACCTGCTTCATCCAGTGCAAACACCCTGTCACACCCTGACTGATAGGGCTGCTTTTTACAGTGACTTCTGGGAAGAGACCCAACTCTGGGAGCCTCTGCATTAGGTTTCCTCGTGCTTGAGGCCTTGAGAAAAAGGTTGGCAAACCAGATATGATACACACCTGTAATCCCAGCACTCTGGGAAGCTGAGGGAGATGGTAAATTCAAGCCCAATCAGGGTAATGTAGCAACTAGGGAGAGGGTAGGGGACGGGCCAGGGAAGGAGTCAAAGTCCTCTCATTTAATTCCCAGGACCCTCTAAAAAATTTTTTTTAAAAAATTGCTGACCTGTCAGTGGCCAGACAGCTTTTCCAAGGTTGGGCTTTTTTTCCAAGGTTGGGCTTTTGCTGGCACTGACTCCTGCAGGTACTGCAGGGGATGGAGCTGATGACATTATCAGGAACCACTAGGAAAAGGACAAACTCCAAATCCCTTAACCTGTTATTCCCTAAAGGCATGATTTGTGTTCTGAACTAGTCATAGCCTTAAAAAATTGGTTTTTGCTAAAAAAAAAAAAAAAAAATACTGTGACTGTTCTGTTGGGCCTACAGATGCCCAATGGTAACTGAAGGTAGTACAGAGCTTGGCCTTCATTTTCTCTCCTTATTTCCTTAAACTTTAGACATAGGTGCATCACCAGCCAGGGTCCAAGGAGGACCTCAAGGCAGAGATGGGAACCTTGGCTCACACAACCCATGAGACAGATTGCAAATTTGCTGACTTCCACTGCAGAAAAACAATTTCCAGGTTGAGTCAGTAAGAGACATAAAGGGATTCGGCAGAACTTTAAAAGCACACACTCAAAAGAAGTAGACTGGGAGCCCTTAAGAGAGAGGCACATTGTCTTCTAGAACTGGGACTATTTATGTTAAGCAGTATCCTGAGGACATGAAAACCTATGAAAAAGATGGCCCATTCCCAGAAAGAATAACAGCCCATTTTATAGGATGTGAAAGGTACTGGTCTATTGTGTTTTTGTTTTAAGATGGATAATTCAAGCATTCTTTGAATTCTGTCAGTCTATTCCTTTAAGATTAAGGTTTTACTCTTTATTTTCTCAGTGAAATTAACTTTCAGACTTATAGTATCCTTAAGGAATTTGAATTGTCCGGGGTCTGGAAGGACAGGAACAAAGATTTACCTAGGGAATGTGGATACAGGTAGCCTTGGGTAACATTCTTTTCTACCTCAGATATGATACTAATTGGCAAGACAGTAGTTATTAGCTAGCCCTAAAGTTACCTAGTTACCACCTCATTGTCCTTCAAGATGAGAGCTCAACAGGACACCACTCACATCATTTTCAGGATTCACAGGGACATCTGATTACCACAGGGTCCCTAGAGCAACACTTACAGCCTCCAGCTGTTGGCCTAAACTTGGGTCCCAGGAAAAGCAGAGCTTCACATGGCTCAAACAGCCACAGAGACCATCATTTTTTGAGGCCATCGCTTTATGGAAACTGAATCTCACCACTCAAGGCTGTGAGGATTCCTGCAGAGCTAAGAAACCAGGGCTGAGACAGTGATCAGCCACACCCCAGCCCACCGGTGACCCATACAGCTGGTCTCTGTCCTTTTGTGAACAGGCCAGATTCTCCTCTCCAGACCTGCTCCTTTTCAGCTCCTCAAGCTGAAGCCTTTTCCCTATCTTATCTGACTGTCCTTGCTTGAGAGACCGACTTGACCTTGGTCAGAGCTCTACTCCCCTTCATTTTCTCTGTCCAAAGGCTTTTGCCTATCAGTTCATACTGTAACTATCACTAAAGCAAGGAAGTGCAATAAATAGCTGGTGACACTGGGAGGGGCCAAGGCAGGACCAGGCTCTATCTCCTTTTTGGCCTCTGAGACCCTGGGTTGGGCCAAAAGAGGGATTCAGGGCCTTTCAAGGGGTGATCACCAGCTAGTGAGGGTCTTTGCTTTAGTGATAATAGAAACTAATGGGGAAATGACTATGGATTTGCAGGCAAAAGCTTTAAATGAAAGGTAAGAGGAGACAGGCTATTGGGTAACTGGAAGGATTGCAATACTGCTGAAAAGGATCAGACTGGCCTGTTGATGAAAGAAAGCGGTGCTATGGGGTGCTATGGTGTGTTGCAGTCCAGTCGATCATTATCACAATTTTATGAGGTGCTATGGTGTGTTGCGGTCCAGTCGATCATTATCACAAGCCTGGTTTCATAGCCCAGGTTCAATCCCTGTGACTTGAGGGGCAATTTGATTCTCATGAATCCTGATGTCTTGATGGGAAATTTCAGTTAGGTGAGGCTGCTGGAATCCAAGGTGACCCTAGGTTTGGGGCAGTGGAGATTCTCAATATAGCAGGATGTTTCTATAAATCTCTTACCTTGGTGTCGTCAGTCTTGAAAGGGGATGAGATAGTTCAGGTAAATTTAGGACTAACAAACTTTGCTTTATTAACTCTTAGACAAACACTTCTGAAATGATTAACATGGCTGTATGCAGGGAACTGAGAAGGATTTGACCTGTTTACAAGTGAAGGTCAAGCTTTGTTCTACTTTTAGTTATATATTGGGCTTCTGTAGACTCAAGTGAAGCCACTTTTTTTTTTAAGCACAAACTACTGTTAAGTCCTTGTCTGCTTTAGAAGAAAACACAAATTGTCCTTTTGATGAATAACAGGTGAAAGGCCCTGGAGTTTGTTTCTCCTTGTGGTGGTTTCTGTGTTATGACTGTGTCATTGGGGCACCTGTTCCTGGCATGGCAGGACGGGAGGTCCCTCAAGGATACCCAGACATCTATCCCGATCATCCCCTGTCCCTGTGCCCTCAGTTAGCATCTCTGTTCAGCTCCACAGAAACCCACACCTGTACCTTCTGGGGCAAACAGGAGGAGGTAGAGGATTAATCCCCTCCAAGGTGCTGGGCAAGGGGGCAGCCAGGCTGCCAGGGGTGAGAGGACAGAGCCCCTGTGACACTGTTGGGTAGAGAAAGTCTGGGCCCTGTGAGGGGTCCCCTCTACATGGCAAAACCAGAATTAGGTCTCTGGGGGTTCCAGAACTAGGAATGGAGCTTTGGGAGAAGAAAATCCCACAAGTGAAGATCCTCCCCCTTCCCCAACCTCTCCCTTTTGGGAGAGGACCCAGAGCTTCCCAGTAGATGACTGAACACAGATGTGTCCTGGTCACCCAGATCAATGGTAGATTACTGGCAGTCTGGCTGTAGATATAGGTGACAGCTGAGCAGGTTACTGTCTTGTCATCTGTACTGCTTGCCTGAAAAACTTAAAGCTTGGATGCTGAAACCAAATATTCATAGCTGCCACTCATAAAAACACCACACTCCCCACAAGGGAACATTGGTCCTCTGGACCTAAGTCTGGAGTCATATTAACAATGTTGGACTCATTGTAGTCTTGTTATAATGATTAAAAAAAAAAAACCACCAAAACCACTCACCACCATGACAGATTTGACCGTTCCCAAATTAGCAAGGAAACAAAGTGGCACCTGATCCCTGGAAACCCTTCCATAAAAAGACCTGAAGACAGCAAGCACCAGGTACCATTGTCACCAGCCCTGAAAAAACCTAGGTCCAACCCTGTCAGGAAGGAAGCGCCATTGAATAAACTCTCCTGTTGCTTGTTTATTTATGGGCTGACAGGACAGTGCTGAGCAGGAGAGGAAATTTCAAATTTGGTGACACCCTGACATGACATTCAGGGGAGTGCAGGACTGAGCAGGGGTTAGTGATCTGGAAGACCCAGTGGTGACTCAGGCAGGTATGGGCAAGGCCCAAGCCACTCTGAGCTTACCATGAATGTAAGTACATGCCTTTATAAGTCTCGTGTCCCGCTGCTCAGCTGTCACCTATACCTACAGCCAGACCCTGTCTATACCTGAACAGACAAAACAGCCAAACAGCAGTTAAAGCAGATGCTGCTTGGGTGTAAAGTCTTGTGCCTGGATGTCCTTCCAAAGCCATATAAACTCGTGGATGGTGTTTTAGGGAGGTGACTACATGTGATACTGGATTAGTCCACTGATGGCATTATACCTGGGTGTGATGTTGGGTGGTAAAGTCTGGTGTGAAGAGGTGGATCACTGTGAGTATGGCCTGGAGATACACATATTCATCTTCCCTCGGACACTCACTGCTTCCTGCCTACAGTGCCATGGACTGTTTCTTCTCTGCCGTGCCCTTTTGCCATGCTGCTCTCCTATGCTGCCCTGCTGTAGAGCCAACCAGCTATGGACTGCAACTTCCACAAACTGTGAGCTAAAATAAACATTTCCTCTTTTTACTGTGGGTGTCAGGTGTTGTGATTTTAGTTTATGGGGAGCCAAGAGGGTCCTAAGTTAAGCCCAGATGGTGGCCTCCACTGAGAGCCCAGTGCAGATTTTATTAGTTCATGCAGGAGGAAGTGGTTTGAGGATGAATGGCTTTGACAGTGGTAGAAAATATGTGACTACTGTGAGCAGGGCTGGGTAGGAGGCCTGAAAGTACTTTTGCAGTATTGCAGAGAGAAGTATATGTAGAAAGACCAATCTGCAAAACACAATCAAGGTAGCATTATATATATATATATATATATATATATATATATATATATATTTTTTTTTTTTTTTTTAACCAGGGATTGAAGTCAAGACCTCATGCTTACCAAGCAGGTGCTTATGCAGCTGAGCTAAATCTCCAGCCCAGCATATAATGTTTGGGGGGCCTATGTTTCTGCTCCAAAGTGCAAAATTTTCTGCCTTGGGAAGTCACAGCCTCTTATCTCTAGGCTCAAACTCAGCTAACAGCCCTGGAACCATGGCTCTTTATCTGGCCTGACTCAATCATGTTTTGGGGATCATGGGGCTGGGAAACAGCTATTCTCACCTAGCTTAAGACTATGTGTCAGCACCTCATCTAGCCCTATTTATATTGCTTAGAGCCAATTGAAGGGAAAAGGAAATGGTCTGGCCAGCTCTGCACATCTCAGTACATGGAAAAAGGCCAGGTTTTGCCAGAATGGAGGTAATTGCTTTTTGTTTAAGGACAGTCATCCAGATGGTCCTCCACAATGTATAGCAACCAGAGACACCCATAAATCATAAAGTTACAGAAATGAGAAGCCATGAAATCTCCAAATAAGAGAAATCTTCCATAAGTATATTCCCAACAGACTAAAGCTTTGTGGCATAAAGCAATAGTGGCAACAATGCATAAATTTATTTCAAAATGAGTTTTTAAAAATTCACCAGAAGATGTAGAATACAAGATTTGTATGCATTCATTAAATGATCAGAAAATAAAGCTAAAAGTTTGCGGGACTAAAACGAAAATTATTTGCACACATGCTGAGGTTCATCGTGAGATAGTCTGTCAGGGTTTGTGAGCCTTTGAGAAGGCCCTGTGCTCTGCCCCATGAGGCTCTTTGAACTGTCTGCACGTGTTCCACTGCCTGCCAGTCTCATCTCTCCATCTTTGCTGACTTCTGCCTGCTTCTTCTGTTAGTCACATGAAAAGTTAGTCCAGGAGGGAAGAGGAGAAAAATACCATTAAGAACAATGGACAAAGATCAGTATCTACAGAAGTTTAAAATGTTACAGGGGGTTTCATTACTTTAATGAGGAAAATTGGAAAATTGAAAGCAATAAGTTATTCATTAAGAGCTTACAAAGTGACACAAGAGAAACTCTTGAGTATTTAAACATTTAAGTTGGAAATTATTTATCCATTCATCAGAACCTACAAAGACAACTCAGCAAATTCCCCATGCCTTACTCCTGCTCCCCCAGCAATGACAGATGACACTGACACCTGCCATTTGGCACCACTGTGTGACCAGAGTGGACTCACATTGTACCATGAGAATGGAAACCCCAGGGCAGCCCCAGCACTTGCATCCCCAGCTCCCTGTGGTCACAGCTGCCCTCTTCCTTACACTGCTACCCCTGGCAATGTCTACACAGTTCTCAGGTGGACCACAGTTGCTGCATTCGGAATGTTCCTGGACTGGAGTCATACAGAGAGTGGCCTTTGAGACTGACTCTTCACACAATCTAAGCCCTTGAGGCCCCCAAGGTTCGCTTTGTGCTGACTACCGCTCCCTCCTATGGACCCACAGCATTATTTCACCAGCAGATGGATGGCTAATTGCTCCTGCACTGTGCAGGGACATCCTTTCCTCAAAATTGCTCTTGCACTTGTGTGATGTTATTTCTGACTTCAGCGCTCAGTCCTTATGTCTTCTGTGCACACCCCTCACTGTCTAGACTGAATGGAGCTACCTGCAGGAGCTCAGAGACCGGCCCTGTGAATCAGCCCCTCCCCTCCCAGGCTCAGGGCCTCTTCCATCCTTATAAAACACCAAGTAGGTAGCTCCCTCTCCCCTTCCCCCTTCATCTCCCTCACTCTCTTCTCTCCTAGACCTCTCCTCTCCCCCTCTTCTCTCTCCCTTTCCTGTCTCTCTCTCCCTCCCTTCTGTCTGTCTCTCTGTCTCTTCCTGTGTCTCTGTCTCTCTCTGTCTGTCTCTTTCCTAGGGGTCATGGAGTCATGGAGTCATGGAGGAGGATGGGAGCTCTCATGAAAGGAGGTTTAAGAGAATGACTTGGTGGTGACAGAAGGACAAGCACTGGAGAGCAGTGAGGGCAGCTGGGGACCAGCAAGCACATGCTGCCTTGTTCCGCAAGGCAAAGGGCAGCTTTAGGGCTGCTGCCAGTGAGGATTTCCTCTGCTACCTGACTTCCACATGGGAGGGACATCAGGGAGACACTGGCTGAGAGTGACCTGTGCCACAGCTTTCAAGGGTGCAAGCTTGTGACTGACCATGACAGATAAGGTGAGGAGAGAAGCTGGGGACTGTCTGAACCTCCACTGACCCTCCTCCCCTGTGTCCTGCTCACCCCTCTCCTAAGTACGCCTGGGCTTTTTATTTTTTTATTTTATTTTAAAGAGAAAAGAAAAAACAGGTAAGTCAAGAAGTAAACAAACCTAAAAAACAGCAAAAGAAAAATGACAACAACAATGGCAAAAGAAAAAACAAGAAAAGGAAAAACAGCAGCTATACAGGTTTCAAAAACAAGATGACAGAAATTTCACAATAGTTGTGAAATATCCTCAAAATAGTTGCTCAAGTTACCAGACACAAGAATAAATCAAGCAATAAAATGGAACAAAACATTAGGTTTCAAAAACAAGACGGAGGAAATCTACCATAGTTGCCACTGCCACCCTCCAGGTAGATGCCAGGACCACCAGCCCCAGGCCTGCAAAGCCAACCAAAAATACAAGCATTGAGCTAGCTATTCCTTCACCTCAGGTGCTAACATCTCACCCTGAGTCCTCTGAGTCAGCCAGTTACTTACTGTGGGGTTGGGGAAGGGGGTCCCTTCTGGTTTCCCAGCCTGCACACCCGCTGGCTCACAGGAAGGCATGGACATGTTTTTTGCTGAGTCTCTTCCGGATCCCCATGGAAGGCCTGGTTCTACTTATAGTTGAGGTTGTTCCCGATCCCCATGGCAGAGCCTGGTTCAAGGGAAGGCCTAAGCACTCTTGCTCAACTTTCTTTCCATTTGTTTTAAACAATGTGAATTTGTCTTCTCGGGACTTTGTAGGCCTAAGCCCCAATCATCCCAGTCAAACATTATCAGGGTAAGTCCTATCCTGGGGCAAGATTCACTGGGCCCTTAGGTGTGCTGTGAGAGCTTCCTGCCCTGGACATTGCCCACATCCCTCCTGGCACTTTCCAAGTGGCTCCCAGCAGAGACAGGGGTTCCTCTGCGCACCTCACCCTGGCTTCTCTTTCAGCCATGTCTCCTTGCCACCAGCTGGAGAAAGCTCTGGTTTTCCATCTGCCCCTGACATCGGCACACCACTTTCCCCAAACACTGCAGCGATGTGTGCATCTTAGACAATCTTTCTAAAGTCGGGCAGGGTGCGATGCCTGCCCTCAGCCACCCACATCCCATGGAGCCTGTATTTGTCGCCTAGATTTGGGGGTGTCTGTGGTGGTAGTTAACTCTCTTTATTTACTCACAGGCTTTTGGACTGAGCAAACAAAAAACACAAGATACCCAGTTAAATCTGAATCTCAGAGAAATAACAAGTAATTGCTTTTACTAATATTTAGGACGCAGTCGTGCTAAATATTTACTTATTGTTTACCAGAGTAAGTCCCCCTGTTGGAGTGACCAAATGCAAAGAGACAGAGCAGTGGCTGGACAGTGGCTGTCCCCAGTGTGACAGCACAGGGATGGTAGTATCCAGGACAGGCTGGCTAGCATGGGAAGCCAGGCTATGTCATAGGACTGTAACTCATGTCTGAGCCCAGCCCTGAGCCTATGCAGTGAGTGGCACTCACCTCCAGGGGACACTGGGCCAGCAGGGCAGGGCCTACCCACCACTGAGAGCACCTCCCAGCTGATCCTCCCCTGTCCTGTTCCCCAGCCACAGAAATGCTCATAAGAGATGTGTTAGGACCATTCTGTGTCCCAAACATCAGCCCTAAGGGAACCCCTCCACCCTACCACAAAGAGGCACCTCACCCCAAGCTAGGCCAGCACTGGGCCCCAGCCAGAGGGCAGACATGGCAGGTGTGGGAAAACTCAACCTGATCCCAATGGTGACTCTACTGGGCCACCCATGCTCGGCCCTTCAGGGATAATGCCTGAAGCCAGGTGCTGGCCAGAATGTTGCAGGGACCTTGGCAGGGACAGATGACAAATAAAAGCTAAGCCCTGGTGTTGGTGAGCAGAAGGGATTATTAACTTCAGAGGGAGGGGCAGCCCAGATGTGTGGCACAGCACTGGGCCAGGGAAGTAGGTGTAGGATGGAGCCTTGGACTCTGGCCCCTACTCCATGTCTCCCTGGGGTCCAGAGCAGCAAGCAGTGGAGCCTAAACTGAGGGAGGCTATAAAGAAGCTGGCCTGGCAGGGAAGGTGGGTCTGAAGGCCATGGGCACAGAGCCAAACCAAGGTCACACATGTGCTCTATCTGTCTAGGAGACTCACAGGGTCAAAGCCAGCCTCCCACCCTGGACTCAGGGCTAAAAACCTCTCCAGAATTCTTATAATTGATTGCTAGTGGTCCCAAAGGAGGACCATGGTTCAGCTTGAACAAAAGAAGGCCCAAGAACAGAAAGGACTGAAGAAGCCTCACAGCAGGTCCCAGAGGAAGGCCAACCCCAGGCTGAACAGGAGCGCCCCCACCAGGGTCCAGGCACTGCCTGCCACCAGGATTCCAGCATTGCAGAGGTCCCTCTTGCAACACATTATTCTGACTCTGGAGTCGAAGCCACTGAACATCGTTCTGAAGTCAATGTCCTTGGGGCAGTCAAGAAAGCAGTACTTATCTTCCCTTTTCACAGTCTTAGATCCTGTAAGAAAGTAGTGTGACCTCAGGGCCCTGTGCAGGGACTGCCCAGACAGCTCGGTGCCCCATGACCTGGGGCTTTTGCTAGTAGGTCCAGATGGTCAGGGAGAGGCTGCCTGCATCCTCTGACTAATGACCACTGAGACACAGAGGCCCTGTGGGCTCCTGCTCTTCCCCCAGACAGCCCCACCAGGATCCCAGGTGTGGAAGGTAGGTGGAATGTGCTGGGGATGGGGCTCCACCTGGCCTGTCACTCTAGAGGACATGCCTAGGGCAGGACAGATGCAATCCAGGGAGCTGGGAGCTGGGTATGTCCAGGGTCTCTTCACCCTCTCTGAGGCCTCTCCTCTCCACAACTCCTGAGTGATTCCTCTGGCTTGCAATCTGCCTCTGAGTTCCTCCAGCACATGAAGTAACTCACTGAATGCTCACAGCCCACACTTGCCTCAAGCTGGAGGGCTCCTTGGCACGAGGTGTGGGCAAGGTTGAGAAGGCTGCAGGCTGCAATGGGTACCATAAAGACCTCCTGGAAGAGAGGGCCCTGCTGGGGTGCTAGGAAGGGAGCAATGATTTCCTCAGCAACACAGGCCATGTGATAGACCCTAGAGGCCCTGATCCTGGTCCCAGAGTCCAGGGTGGGTTGAAGGAAGGTCCTTGGTCCACAAAGAGCTATTCCTCATGAGACACCCCACTCCTTGTCACCACCCACTCTGGAACTCACCCATAATGAAGCTTTGCTCTTGACTGATGCAGACCCCCTTCCCTCCAGGGAAGGAGCACATGACCTGCTCACAGA
>PVLA01018726.1:0-13852 GCA_004027455.1 Hydrochoerus hydrochaeris
GAGGACAAACGGGGAGGGAAGACAGGGCAAGAGGAGAGAGAGACAGATACAAATTGAGGGATTCCAATCAAGTCTCGTTTATTGAGGAAGTGTCCATGGCTTATATAGAAGCGGAGGCAGCAAGTTATCAAGCACGGATAGGTCATCATATCCTGGGTCAGGCAGGAGAGGATCATGGGAAATGTAGGCTGACGCACCGGATGCCCACAGGAGGGAGAGATGGGGTGGCAGCAGTGAAGCTATCCCACCACTCCCTACATCTCCTCCCTTATCACTTTATAGGAGTATGGCAGGCCCTGTGAGGACAGCGCCTGTCTTGGTTCGAGGACTCTTTATATGAATCTAAACAGGCCTTACCTGTCATGGGCCTGCAGGACAGCAATTGGTCCTGTACCTGTCTTAGGCAGCCAGTGGTGTAACATATGTGTCCTAGTTGCCCATCTCTGGCTGCCTGTCCAGTGCCTCAGGGCAGTTGGCCTACATCATCTTATGGGTCATTTGTGGGGGTTGTTTCCCACCAAGTTTGTTGATCTGCCATCTCCAATTGATGATAATGTACCTGAATGGGCTTGACCAGGAGCACATCAACCCTATTGTTAAGGAGTGTCATGATCCTTTGGAAAATGCAGGGGCCTACAGTAAGAAGCAGTAGCAAGTTGGCCAGTGGGCCTATTAAGGGCGTAATGTAAGGAAAAAGGCCTCCCCACATGGAGGAAAGGAAGGTTTCTCTTAGATGGTCTCTTTCTCTGTTTTTGAGGCAGTCTCTTAATTTTGTCATGGAATCTTTGATGACGCCTGAATGGTCAGCATAGAAGCAGCATTCTTCCTTGAGGGCAGCACATAGTCCTCCTTCCTTTAAAAATAAAAGGTCTAACCCTCGTCTGTTTTGTAAAACCACTTCAGATAAGGAGGTTAAGGACTCCTTTAGAGCTGTTATAGAAGTCTCTATCTCCTCTAAATCTTGGTCTATAGCTGTTTGTAATTGACGTAGGTGTTGTTGTCCCATGACTAATGCTGAGGTTCCTATTCCTATACCTGCCGTAACTACCATCCCCAGGAGTGTAGCTAAGGTCAATGATACTGGTTCCCATTTACACCTATAATCTGTTTGGGAAGCCTGGAAGAGGTAATATCCAGGATGGTACACAATGCGAGGAAAAACATTCACAAGGATACAATAGTCAGCTGACATATTGAAAACATTAGTCGCTACGCAGGGAGTGAGGTCAGTATTACAGGCCCAAAATGTTCCAGGAGGTGGAATGATATATTTACTCTTGTTGAATGATTGGTGAAACCAGGCACATAGAGGCTTATGTTTACTGGGCCAGTTACTGGGCTGACCAAGGCAAGTTCCTTGTCCTGAGACATCAGGGAGGGTCAATTTATGAACTTGGGACCATAAACATTGGCTTGAGTCAGAGAAAGTATTGAAGGATGCATTGAGGGCTTTTCCTTCATAGTATGGGGGAGGGGCACTTAGACATAACCAACAAGATTGAGTTAAATTAGGCTGTGTATGGTTTAAGGCAGTGTATGCCCCTACAATCAAATTAAACAGGTTAGAATTTGGACGTAGGGGGGTGGGTGTAAGACCCGATTGGTTTATGGGGGTTAAAGTGGATGGGAAGGCATGGGAAGCCTCTGGGGCTAGGTGGCTTATGGTGGTGCAGGGGGGGTTTTTTGACAGCGACATTGGCACTCCCTCTGGATGGCACTAGGGCAGGATTTGGGCCTATGGGCATGGCTGGGGTCTGTATAGGAGCCTTTTTTATGAGAATAAGACCACCCCTGTCTGGGCCATGCTCGTGATATCAAAATCCCCAGGTGTGCCCTATCAGCCAGCCAGCTTCATCAGGAGTGGTGATGGTGAGGCCTAGATACTCACAATCTTCTCTTCTTCCTTCCCAATAACTGAGTGGGCGGCAACCTGATGGCCCCCACTCTAACTTGAGGTGTCTATCAGGAAAGGTGGGTTGCCATCCTGATGCAACCGTTTCACAACCCCAGTAGGCACAGTAGTAATCTCCTGGGGAGTTACAGTATGATCTACCTTCTGTTGCAGCAGGACAAAGATAGACTGGTAATCTATTGTGGCAAGGATCAATAGGTGCAAGCTTACAGGACGTGATCTGAAAATTTGGATTTCCTGATCCTGTCCAGGTCCCAACCTCCTGTTGATCGCCCCAGCAAGTAATTGTCCACCTCCACGGCTGATGGGAATTGCCATCCGTTAGGTGTAGTTGTGTCAAGAGTCCGACAATAGCCCATAAGGCTTGGGGAGGTTGTATCATCTGTAAGAGAACACAGGGGGTTGTGCCTCAGGAAAGGATATTATTCCTGTGCATTGCATAGAGTCTTTGATGAAGGGCTGTCTACTTGTTTTACAAGGCATTCAGGTAGCCATCTAGCCTCTTTTTCCTGTTTGGAATAAACACAGACTGAGCCTTGTCCCCAGATAAGAACAGGGTCAGGGCCGTTCCATGTATTGGTCATTGGGTCTTTCCATAACACAAATGCAAATTGCATTTGTGTCTGTGTATGCCAGAAATGAGACACTGCAGAGCAACCTAAAGCATCCAAGGACAAAAAATTTAAAATGAAGAGAGCATGTGAAAGGATATTTCTGGGGGATCCTCGAGTAGAGTACCATGTACCTCCTTTTATTTTATCTATAACGGACTTAAGTGAGCGATGTGCACTTTCAACAATGCCCTGTCCTTGAGGATTGTAAGGTATACCTGTAGTATGAAGAATATTGAGGCACTTGCAAAATTGAGTGAAGGAGGTGCTGTTATAGCCAGGGCCATTATTGGTTTTGAGCTGTTGAGGGCATCCCAGAACCAAGAAGGCTGACAGCATGTGAGCTATAATATGTTTAGTAATATGTTTTCTCCAGTTTGGAGGGTGGTGAAGATGAAGCCACTATATGTGTCAATAGTTACATGTATATATTTTAGGTTACCAAATTCGTTGAAATGGTAATGTCCACTTGCCATAAAGCATTAGGGATTAGGCCTTTTGGATTGACACCTAAATGTTGGATGGGTAAATGGATGGCACAAGAGGGGCAGTTTTTTACAATCTGTCGAACTTGTTCTCAGGTAATGTTATGGAAAAGGTGGAGAGTTTGGGCATTAAGGTGATGCAGTTGATGAGTCTGTTTGGCCTTAAATACCTTGGAGTTATCTGTGGGCTCAGAGTGGGTCATAAAGACTTGTGCACGTGTGGCAGTATCAGCCAACTGATTTCCTCGGGTAAGGGGCCCTGGGAGGTTGGAGTGGGCTCGTAGGTGACCAATAAAGAGCTTATGGTAGCAGAGCCATATGATATCCTGTAACCATTTAAATAAATTTGTAGCTGGAGAAGCATGGTGGATAGCAGCAACAGTTTCTAGTAATGGAACAGATTGAGCAAGGTAAGCACTATCGGTGAACAAATTGAAGGGTTGGTTGGGGTAGGCGGTGAAAACCGCAATGATAGCTTGTAGTTCGGCCAGCTGGGCAGAAGAGGTGTCTACCTGGAAGGTAAAGGTGTTGTCTTGAGTCACATAAGCAGCTCTGCTGGAGGAGAAGCCATCAGTGAATAACACTTGGGCATTGGGGATGGGTTGTGAAACTGTGATCTTAGGGAATACGAATGAGTGATGGTTGGCAAAATCAATTAGCTTATTTTGGGGGTAATGGTTGTCAATGGTCCCTGAAAAGGAGGCTAGGGCGATAGGCCATGTTTCTGTAGTCTGGAGTAGCCAGTCCATTTGGTCCTTAGTAAAGGGCTGGATGATAATGTCTGGCTCTTTGCCAAAATAATATTTTCCTTGCTTTCTGCCTTGAATTATTAGATCTGAAACTGCTTGGTAGTAGGGTAGGAGTGTTCTTTTTGGGGAAACTGACAGGTGGATCCACATGAGGGGAGCCTGTTGCCAGAACACTGCTGTGGAGCAAAGCTTTGTGTTAAAGATGAGAAGTTGTAAAGGCTTATCATAATCTATGAAGGAAACAGTTTGTTGAGCAATAGCCTCCTCCACTATATTGAGTGCCTTTCTGGCATTAGGTGTGAGCTCGTGGGGGGAGGTTGGGTTGATGTCTCCTTGGAGGATCTCATAGAGAGGTTGTAAATCATGTTTGGTTAATTTTAAATAAGGTAAAAGCCAATTAATGTCACCTAGAAGCTTTTGGAAAACATTAAGTGTCCAAAGGTCATCAAATCTTAATTGGGGTCTTGGAGAAAGTACTTGAGTGCCCTGTAGCTGAAAACCCAGATATATATATGGGTCTGTAAGCTGGACTTTACCAGGCACTATTTGGAGTCCAGCCTTTTGTAAGGTGACTTGCAGCACCTGATAACATTGTAAGGTTTGATCTCTATTATCTCCCACCGAGGATATCATCCATATAATGAAGGATATATATATTTGGCCATTGATCTCTAACTGGTTGTATGGTTGTGGCCACAAAAGCCTGGCATAATGTAGGGGAGTTGGCCATTCCCTGAGGGAGAATGCACCATTGAAATCTTTGCATAGAAGCCTTAAAATTAGTAGATGGGAGACTAAAGGCAAAGCGTTTTTGATCTTGTGGATGTAAGGGAATTGAGAAAAAACAGTCTTTGAGATCTATGACAATTTTAAAGAATGCTAGGGGGATGGCAATGGGTGAAGGGAGCCCTGGCTGTAATGGTCCCATTATAACCATGGTCTTGTTTATTGCCCTAAGATCTTGTAGTAACCTCCATTTTCCTGACTTTTTTTGTATTACAAAAATGGGCGTATTCCAGGGGGAATCACTTGGAATAATGTGGCCTGCATTTAGCTGGTCCTGCACCAGCTGTTGAGCGGCTGCAAGCTTTTCAGAGGTAAGGGGCAATTGATCGACCCAAACAGGGGTGTCTGACAACCATGTGATTTTTTTTTGCATGGGCCACAGGAATATCAATGACCCCTATTGAAAATGGCCTAGGCCGGCTTTTGAGAAATTAGGAGTTGGGGGAATAGAAATTTTGATGCCTAAGCTCTGTTTGCCTAAGCCTTGATTAGGGAGAAACCCATGATTAAGCATTTGTTTTGTGACTATAGTATTGGGGCTGCCCATCAGCATTCCCATCTGGGTTAATAGGTCTCTGCCCCACAGATTAAGGGGTAGTCCTGCAACAATGTAGGGTTGTATATGACCTTGATTGTTTTCTTGGTCTTTCCAGGTAAGGAGGTTAGCACTGCATTGTGGATTTTTTGATTGCCCAATCCCTTGTAAATGAGTCATAGTTGTCTCTAAGGGCCATGTAAGGGGCCAGTCTTCCTTTCTAATAATAGTTACATCAGCACCTGTATCTATAAGCCCCGAGAAGTTTTTTCCATTAAGCAGTAGGGTCCTGAGGGGCTTGTCTTTGGAAATGAGTTGGGCCCAATATATATCTGAAGACCCAAGTGATGAGTCTCCCCTATAGGAAGCCATGGTTGTATTAGGAGTTTGAACTAAGGGCAGCATCACCAGTTGGGCAATACAGTGTCCTTGAGTGATGGAAACCAGGCCAGAAATGGAGGATGCCATGATGGTAATTTCACCAGTATAATCATTATCTATGATTCCTGGGACAACTTGTAAGCCCTTTAGTATTGTGTTGCCGTGCCCAAGAATTAACCCACATGTGTCATTGGGAAGGGGGCCAAAAACCCCAGTAGGGATGGCTTGTGCACCCATGTCAGGAGTTAATACTGTGTTGGAGGTGGAACAGAGGTCCAGTCCTGTGCTTCCTGGTGTGGCGTGGAGGAGGTCTGAAATAGATTGTTTTGTGTTGGGTTGTTTTGTGCTGGGACAAACCTTATAGCCCCTGGGGTTTGTCCCTGATTGGGGGTCTGGGGCTGACCCTGAATCCCATTTCCCTGCTGGGGGAGGGGGTTGCTATGAATGTCTACTTTTGATTTACAATCTTTAGCCCAATGATATCCCTTTTTGCATTTTGGACATATGTTTTTAGGGTTTGTCCTTTGTTTAGCGTCTGGAGACTGTGGGGGTTTGGGGCAATCCCTGGCAAAATGGCCTATTTGGTCGCATTTAAAACATTTGCCATTATTAGTTTTTCTTTCTTGTTTGTGTGTGAGAAGAACCTCCTTTACAGCTGCAGCCATGGCTAGGCCTTGATGGTAGGCAGGGCCTATATCAGCACACAGGCGAATGTAGCCTGAGAGGTCCTCTTTCTTTTTGTGTGGCCTGATTGAAGCCTGGCAGGCGGATGTTGCAGTTTCATAAGCCAATTGTTTGACTAAGGTGGTGTTATTTTCTGAGGAGCCAAAGAGGCGCTCAGCTGCCTGTAAGAGGCAATCAACAAAATCAGCGAAGGGCTCTTCCACTTTTTGTTTAATTTTAGTGAGAGAAGAGGTAACCTCTCCACCGGAAGGAAGTTTTCTCCAAGCCCTACAGGCAGCCATATTAATTTGAGCAAAAAGGCCAGGATCATACTGCATTTGGGCTTCTTTTGTATTAAAGTCACCAGTTCCTGCTAGCATGGGGAGGGTCCAGGGGTTTTGTCTAGTGGCATTATCATTAGCTATGATTTCACATTGGTCTAGAAATTCAGATTTCCAAAGCAAATAGTGGCTTCCTAAAAGAGAGGCTTTGGCTAAAACCTTCCAATCATTTGGGATAGTCCAACCTTGTGTCATGGAATCCAGAAGAGCAAGGGTGAAGGTAGCTGTGGGGCCATATTCAGTGATGGCTGTTTTTAATTTCTTGAGAGCAGCTACTGTGAAAGGCATATGGGTCCTAATGACCTGTGGGGCTGGTGGTGCAGCGCCATCTTGCGCATCAGCATTATGTGGAGCGCCATTTTGTGGGGGCAGGGTTGTTTCCGTTACCAGAAATGCCATGATGGGAATGCCATGTGGCGGACCAGATGTAGGTGCCATTTTGGGGATGGAATTTGGGGGGCCCATTCGCAAAGTTTGAAGTTGTAAAATGAGCCTTTGTTTTTCTTGCTCAAGTTGGACTTGTTGTAAATCATGAATCTCAGTTTCTAAAGTAAGGAGGGCAAAAGATGGACTGGGCAGCCCTCGGAGGGCAGGCAGGGGTTTAATTGATAGTGTAATGGCTACAAAAGGGGGATCATGATATTGAGCAGCCTCTTCTGCCAATTGTGACCAATCAACCTCCTGGAAATTGGAAAGGTCAGGATACATAGGCTGATATGGAGGAGGGAGCATGGCAGCACCATTTTGATTATCAGGCAGGGTGGCACCATTTTTGGAGTCCTCGTGTACTCCAGAAAGAGGAAGTGGCAGTAAGTCACCATCTTGCAGTGGCTCTGGGATGTCAAGGATCACAGAGCTAGGGGGACTGGGCACATTGGGTGCATCCAATGTTGGCTGTGGGGTAGGATTGCAGGAGGAGCGCAATGCAGCTTCACCCTGAGTTAGCGTTTCATCAATTTGGGGATCTGCATGACAATGAGTCAGTAGTTCAGAAATTAGAGTCCAATATGCAAAAGAGGTCACTGGGACCTTTTCAGGACCAAAAACTCTATAGTAATCTTTAAGGGCATCACCTACTCTTTCCCATCATTTAGTATCAATGGAGCCCTCCGGAGGGAACCAGGGGCATACCTTATGTATAAATTGAAAGTATTGTAATAGATCCTTGGTTTTAACCTTTATCCCTCTCACCTTGAGGGCCTTACTAAGGCTGGCAATGAACAATTCCTCTTCACTTAATGCTTGACCCATGTCTAAAGGAAAAAGGGAGTGGATTCCGTTCACTTACTGAGATTTGGGCGAGTTGTCAGGCGGTCATCTGCACAGATCACAGGGATAAAATCCCAGAGCAGTTACCGTGGCCACGGATTTAATTTACTGAACGGTCCCACGTTGAGTTGCCCTCACTGGGTGAGGCCACGTTGGGTGCCACTTGATCCGGCCGGTGGATCAGTCTGTGGGTCTCACCTGGAGGGGAAAAACGGGGAGGGAAGACAGGGGAAAAGGAGAGAGAGATGGAGACAAGTTGAGGGATTCCAATCAAGTCTCATTTATTGAGGAAGTGTCCATGGCTTATATAGAAGTGGAGGCAGGAAGTTATTAAGCATGGATAGGTCATTGTCATATCCTGGGTCAGGCGGGAGAGGATCAGGGGAAATGTAGGCTTATGCACTGGATGCCCACAGGAGGGAGAGATGGGGTGGCAGCAGTGAAGCTATCCCACCACTCCCTACAACAATTTCCTCTCTTCTATGAGCTTTGGGTTTAGCTTGCTCTTCTTTTTCTGGCAGCTTGAGATGGAGCATTAGGTTGTTTATTTGTGCTCATTCTGTTTTCTTGATATGACAGTTTATTGCTGGATTGAATGGAACTTCCAAGCCTAGTCTTCTGAGAATTCTCCATATGGATTCCCATAATGGTTGAACCAGTCTACATTCCCACCAACAGTGGAGCAGTGTTCCTTTTTCCCCGCAGCCTCGCCAACATTGGTTATCAGTTGATTTCTTGATGGAAGCTATTCTTTCTGGAGTAAGGTGGAATCTCAATGCTGTTTTAATTTGCATTGCTTGAATGACCAGTGATGGTGACCATTTTTCATGTACTTATTTGCCATTTGTATATTTTTCTCTGAGAAATGTGTGTTCATCTCAGATGCCCATTTTTGGAGAGGGTCTTTGAATTTGGGGGGCTTGATGTTTTTCATTAGAGATTTCTGCTCTAATCTTTACAATTTTCTCTCTTCTATGAGCTTTGTGTTTAGCTTGCTCTTCTTTTTCTAGAAGCTTGAGATTGAGCATTAGGTTATTTATTTGTGCTCGTTCTGTTTTCTTGATATGACAGTTTATTGCTATATATTTGCCTCTTAAGACCACTTCCATTGCATCCCACAGATTACAGTATGTTGTTTCTATATTTTCATTGAATTGTAGGTATTGTTTTATTTCTTCTTTAATTTCATCTGCAGCCCACTGGTTGTTCAAAAGGCTGTTATTTAATTTCCATGTATTTATATAGGTTTTACAATTTCTTTTGCCATTAATTTCCAATTTCATTCCACTATGTTCAGATATTACGCATGGTATGACTTCAATAGAATCTTTTATGGGCTAATATATGGTCTCTTTTGGAGAACGTCACATGTGTAGCTGAGAAGAATGTGTATTCTGATGTGGTTGGGTGGAACACTCTGTAAACATCTACTAAGTCCAATTGCTCACAGGTATGATTCAGTTCTGTTATTTCTTTGCTGACTTTTTGTCTAGTTGATCTATCTCTTTGTGACAATGGGCTGTTGAGATCTCCTGTTATAATTGTGTTCTTGTGTATTTGGGTTTTCATGTCCATTAGTATCTTATACAGTTGGGTGCTCCTGTATTTGGCACATATATATGTTTATAATAGTTATCTCTTCCTCTTGAATTTTACCACTAACAAGTATGTAGTGACCTTCTCTATCTCTTTTAATCATTTTAGGCTTGAAGTTCATGTTGTCTGTAAATAGAATAGCTACCCCTGCTTTTTCCTGGGTTCCTGTTGCATGGAATACTGTTTTCCATCCTTTGACTTTTAATCTATGAGTTTCCTTTTGGGTCAGATGTGTTTCTTATATACAACATATTGTGGGGTCCTATTTCTTGATCCATTCTGTCAATATATTTCTTTTTATTGTGAATTGAGGCCGTTTATATTTATGGATAGCACTGATATGTACTGGCTTGACTTTTCCATGTTATGTTCCAGTTGCTTCTTTCTGCTTTTCCTCTGATTTAATTGCTTATCCTACCTGGACATTTCTTTCTGTTGTTGTTTTGGGGATTGTGGTCATTTTAATCTCTGTCTAGTGTGTCTTTCAGTGCTCTTTCTAGTGTTGGTTTGGTGGACATGAATTTCTTCAGTTGCTCTTTGTCATGGAAGTATCTTGTTTCTCCATTAAATTTGAATGAAAGCTTTGCTGGGTACATCAGTCTGGGTTGAAGGTTGTTCTCCAGGGCTTGAAATATCTCACTCCAAGCTCTTCTTGACTTGAGTGTTTGTGCTGAAAAGTCTGCCATGATTCTAATGGGCTTTCCCTGATAGGTGAGTTGTGTCTTTTCTCTGACAGCTTTTAATATTCTGTTTTTATGCTGTATGTCTGAGATCTTAATTATTATGTGTCTGGGAGTGGATTTATGTTGATTGTGACTGTTTGGTGTTCCGTATGCCTCACTTATCTGCATATCAGATCCTTTCCCCATGTTTGGGAAATTTTCTGCTATTATTTCTATAAATACTTTATGTATGTTATTTGCCTGGACTCCTGTATCTTCTCTAATGCCCATTATTTTTATATTGTTGCTCTTGGCATCATCATGAAGCTTCTGAATTGTCATTTCATGCTGCTTTGTTATTTTTAAAAGTTCTCTCCTTTCCTGATCACTAACTGTGATCCTGTCCTCAAGGTCCAAAATCCTATCCTCAGCTTCCTTTAGGCAGTTTTGTACACTTTCAAAAGAATTTTTTGTTTCTTGGGTGTCTCTTTGAGTTTGTTTCATGAATTCTGCTTGTTTTCTATATTGTTCATTCAAAGTTTCAGTTTCCCATGCTCATGTACATTTTTCTCTAGTTCTTCTTTAGCTGCATTCAAAAACTCCTTTACTAAAGTTGTTATTTCTATCTTTACATGGGAGACTACTTCTAATTTGATTTCCTCTATGGCCTGATGCAGTTGTTTTTTTATTTCACTTGCTGTCTTTTCAGATATTCCAGGTGTGTTACTTTTGGGGTCCTCTATTTCAATGTCTCCTATACTTGCTTCTGGTGAACTATATGTTTGAGACTGCATTTTGCTTTTTTGTTTTCTCATTTTCACTCCGCCTGGTGTTTTCTATGTGTAGGAGGGGTTCACACACTCTTTTCAGACACACCAAAGACTTACAGTTAGTTGGAGGGGGTCTTACTACTGGCCGTATTTACCCCCTGTGCATCTCTATTTTAAGGGTATACTCACCACATTGATACAGTCAATCTGGTGTAGTCCAAAGTTCACCACCTGGAAGCAAAGTTCCAAATTTTCTCACACTAACTGGATACCGCTGAGATCTTCTGATGTTCCAGGTGGGAGGGCGGGCCCATCTGTAGCAGTCCAGGGATGTTTTCAGTCTTGGGCGGGCCTCCTCAATGTTCCTGGTGGCAGGGCAGTCCCACAGGGGAGGTTCAGGGTATCCTACTCCTGAGGCGGGCTTGCGCTGATTTCCAGGTGGCAGGGCCGGCCCATGGTGGAGGTTCTGGGCAGCTTACCCCTGATGCAGGCTTCTACTAAGTTCCTGGTGGCAGGGTGGGCCCACCGTGGAGGTTCTGGGCAGCATATGCCTGATGCAGGCTTCCACTAAGTTCCTGGTAGCAGGGTGGGCCCTCGGTGGAGCTTCCGGGCAGTCTTATGGTTTTATAACTTTTTGGTTTCATGTTTTTTTAAGAATTTTTTTGTTTTGCCTTGCTATGTTTTGTTTTTTCCTCTAATACAGAAAGGATAGAAATACATGTAGAGATTCATGCATGTGTAGCTGTTCACACAGTCACTGTTTGACTATCTACTTTGTATGCTTTAATTTTGTAACTTGAGTAACTTTTTCTAAGAGGACAATATGTAATTTATCAACTAGTGATTTCTTATTGGTTATCTTTTTTTAAAAAATTCTGTATTGTCTCTTCCTTTTACGTGCTTTTGTTTATCTTTAAATAAAAAAATTTTTAAAAAGGTGTAGTGTGGTGGTGAGCCAAAATCACATGAAATGATCTACAGCCCACACGGAAGATTTAGCACTTTGCTCTTAGACTGATAACGCCTCACCCAGCTTCACACCTCACCAGAGAATGCACCTGGAGGTCCCTCTGGGCCTATCTGGGCCACCTACAGCAACCCCCTAGTGGCCCACAGCCACCTGCATTCTGCTGGTGAGCTGAACGTGTGCACAGCCATTTCCAGCCAACAGGGAAGCCTTGGCACTTCACTCCAAGACTGGTAAGATCCTGCTCAGTGACCCCAAGTGGCTGAAGCCGTCTGGTAAGTTCTGTCTAAGGACCTCCACTCAACTGGGTAGATTCCCTGCAATAGGGATAGAAATTCCCAACCCAAGAAACAACTGAGACCTTGCCTTCAGCTTCCCTAAGGAAATATAAGAAAATGACAAAATAAAACAGCAAAATGCTATCTCAAACCTCTAGCTCATCCCAAGCAAACCTAGAAGACATGGACATAGTAAAAAAAGTAAGCCATATAACCTGAAATTCCTGAAATGATAGCAATCGAAGTAAAGAAACAACTCTGGGAAGGTATACAGAACTCAGATGAGAAATAATTTCCCAGGTAAAAGAGGAAATCATAAATGTAATGAAAGAAATGTTGAACACATCTAAAGAAGATATAGTTAAAAAGTTAGAGGAACACTGCAAAAAGAAGGAAGCCTTGAATGAACAATATAAGAAACAGACTGCATGAAACACATTCAAAGAGATATACAAGAAAGCAAAAATTCCATCAAAAGTTGCCAAAACAGTCTCAATGAAAGTGAAGGTAGGGTTTTTCAATTTAGGGGGCTTGATATTTTTCAATTCTTTATATGTTCTTGATAGAAGTCCTTTGTCTTAGGGGTTGTTGGCTATAAGTCTTTCCCATTCTGTGGGTTTTCTTTTAACTCTGTTGGTGATTTCTTTTGAAGTGCAGAAACTTTTCAATAATATGAGATCCCAGTTGCTGATTCTTTGAAGTGTTTTCTGTGCACTTTGCATTTAGATCATGAATTCTCTGCCTATACTTATGTCTCCAAGACTTCTACCTACCTTGTCATCCAGTAGATGTAGTGTTTCTGTTTTAATATTTAGATCATTGACCCATTTAGACTTTAGTTTCTTGCATGGTGATAGGCATGGGTCTAGTTTCAGCCTTTGGCATATAGAGAGCCAATTTTTCCAACACCATTTGTAAAGGAGGTTATCCTTTTTCCAGTGAACATGTTTAGCACCCCTGTCAAGTATCAGGTGGGTGAGTGTCTTTGTACTTGTACTTGCATCTTCTAATCTGATCCATTGATCCTCAGGTCTATTTCTTTGCAACTACCATGCTGATTTTATCATTGTCTGTGTAGTTGAATTTCAACTCAGAAATTGAGATGCCTCCTGCCTTGCCTTTGTTGCCCAGAATTGCCTTTTATATTCTAGGTTTCTTCTGCTTCCAAATGAATTTTAGGAGTGCTTTCTCTAGATCTGTGAGGTGTGTCAGTAGTATTTTGATTGGGAGTGCATTATATTTGTATGACAGTTTTGGGAGAATGGCCATTTTCATAATGTTGGTTCTTCCTAGCCAAGAGCAAGATATATCCTTCCATTTTCTAATATCCTCTTTAATCTCCTTTTTTAGCATAGCAGTTTTCAGCATATAAATATTTTACATTCTTAGCCTGATTTCTATGTATTTCATTTTTTAGATGCTATTATGAAAGGTGATATTTCCATAATTTCTCTCTCAGTGAGTTTTTGTTTGAGTATCTGAATGCTATTGATTTTATAGCACTGACTTTGTATCCAGCTACACTGCAGAATGTTTTAATTACTTCTAGTAGTCTTTCAACCGAGTTTTTTGTGTCTTCTATGTAGAGTATCATGTCATCTGCAAATAGTGATAGTTTAACTTCTTCCTTTCCTATCTTTATTCCTTATATTTTTCTCTCTTCTCTAATTGCCCTGCCCAGTATATCCAGGACTATATTGAATAGGAGTGGTGATAGTGGACATCCTTGTCTTGTTCCTGGTTTAAATGTGAAAGCTTTCAGTTTTTCTCCATCTTGTCCATGTGTTAGACTTTATCAAAATCTTTTTCTGCATCTATTGAAATGATCATACGTTTTTTGTTTTTGG
>PVLA01018727.1:0-13851 GCA_004027455.1 Hydrochoerus hydrochaeris
GCTGGGGCAGGGACAGGGACAGGGACAGGGATTAGGGTGGGGCTGCCTCAAGGGGCCCTGGGTGCACAGGGCGCCCTGAGGTCTGCGACCCCAGCACCTTGGGCCCCTCAGGCAGGACTGCAGGCCCCAAGGGGACTCGGATCAACCAGGAGCCCTTTGCCATCCCCACAGCCCTCTGCAGCCCCAGGCTGCTGCCTGCAGCTCAGGCCACCCGAGGTGGCCGGGGTCCTTGTGAAGGGGACACAGACCTTGACTTTTTCCTCTGGCACCTTCAGCCTTTTTGCCAGTGCTGCCCTCTGCTCTGGGGTCGGATACTTGTCCTCAGTGAACAGAGCCTCCAGGTGGCTCACCTGCTCTCTGGTGTACACTGTGCGCTCCTGCCGTGTCTTTGGTTCTGGGGAGCCTGGCAAGTCTGAGGAGCCCAGGGAACCTGGGAAGTCTGAGGGGTCTGATGAGCCTGGAACCTCTGGAGGGTGGGGAGTAATTGGGGTGCCTGGGGCAAAGGAGGGGTAGTGGGGAAAGACAGGTCCTTGGAGACTGGAGAGATCTGAGAACACTGGGGTTGCTGGGGGATTTGGGGAACTTGGAGTTACCTGGAGGCTCAGGGCACCTGAGTAAGCTCCAGGACCTGAGTTATGTGGGGCACCTAAGTTACCCTTGTGCTCTAGTGGGCATGAGGGCACTGGGGGAACTGGAAGATACTGGGATGGTGAGGGTTTTGGGAAACCTGAGAGCAGAAGAAAAAGAGGTCAGAGGCCTCACACCGTCCTCACTGCCTCGAGGGCCCTATTCTGGTTCCCCTGAGGCACAGGCAGTCTTGCGTGCTGGGCGGCCCACCACCAGCCATGTGGACTCTACCACCTCCATCTCCCACGCCACACCCTGCACCTTGGTCCTCCACAGCCACATCTTGAAAGTGGGGCTGTACTTGGCTTCTACACAGCTTCCAGACTCTCAGCCCAGGGCATCCTGCAGGCCTTCTGCCTCCCTCCAGCCACTCATGCAGCAGCCTCCTCAGCCCCTGGCCCCCCTCAGGGCTGCAAGACACCCTGACACTTGCAGGACCCACCATACCCACCTGGAGCTCCCCTCTACACCAGCCTTGTATCCCAAGTCCCAAAACCAGGGTGCTTTGCAGCCCCAGCCCCGGGATGTGGCTCCCACACCAGCCCAGCTCCTGAGCTACAGCCCCGGCTCACCCTGGAAGCCATCAGACTGCTGCATCCTGGCTGCTGCTCTGCTCCTGCACCTGGAGTCCTCCCCAGGACCTGGGTTTAAATCCCCTCTGCTGCTCTGCCCCAGACCACGACCCTCCCTCCCCACCCACCTCTTCCTTACTGAGTAGCTACTAAACCACAGGTGGGGGGCTGGGGCTGGGGCTGGGGACTCAGTGGCCAAGGTAGTCTTGGTCCCCTGCACAGGGGTGCAACCCAGGGATGTTACTCCATGGGGTTCCCCATGCTGGAAGACAGTGCATCCCAGCCACAGGGGCCTCCTCAGTCCTCCTCAGGCTGGGCACCCCTGCTCTTCATTGCTGAGAACCCTGCTGCTGTCCCCTCCTGAGGCACTGAGCAGGCCTCTGCTTTCACCAGAGACCCTGAGTTGCCCTCTCCTGAGTCTGGCACCATCTAAAAGCCAAACTGAACTTATTTACCCCTGCTGCTGAGCAGGCCTCCAGGGTCAGGAGGCAACCAAATTACATTCTCAGCTCCCAGGGGACTTATAACCTAAAAGATGAAAATTAAATGGAAAATGAATCAAGCAGGGTGTGGTGTTCCACACCTATAATCCCAGCACCAGGGAGGCTGAGGCAGGAGGATAGCTGTGAGTTGCAGGCCAGCCTGCGTCACACATTGGGTTCAAGGCCAGCCTGCACTAGGTAGCCAGAATCTGGAAAAAGAAAAAAAAAAACTATCAAAAAGTAACAACCATTCCCTGAATCTGAGCTTAAGCCCCAATTCTATCCAAGGCCCTTTGAAGCACCCTCTCACCGACATGCCCCTAGTATTCCCTCTTCTCCATAAAATAATAAACTCAGCTCTGCGGAGAACTGTTCTCCTGGTGGTGGGCATTGGCTAAGGACTTGGACAGAGGCTTCACCAACTCAGCCTCAAACACCAGCCTACGCTCCATAACGGTTTCCCCAGAAAAGAATCCAAATTCTCCTGTTCTCCTACCTGCCCAGGCAGGCTCCTTCACCTCCCCATCCTGATAAGCAGAACATTTAATTCTTTTTTTTTTGTTTGTTTCTTTGTTTTGAGATGGGGTCTGACCATGTAGTTCAGGCTGGCCTTGAACTCACTATGTAGCCCAGAAAGGCCTGCAACTCATGGCAATCCTCCTTCCTCAGCTTCCCAAGTACTTCGATACAAGGGTGCAACACCATGCACAGCAATTTTTTTAGTTCTATACAGGGAGAGCCCTGGTCTCATCATGCAGACCACAGAACTGACAGGATAAAGGTTCTCAGGCACCCAGGGCCACTATGCAGTGTGGCTCTGGCAGAGTGCATCCAGGAAGGACTCGAGTAAATGTTCCATCCTGGTACAAGGTCACCATGAGACCCTAAGCTGCGGTCCACAGCAGCTGTGGATTCACAGCTTAGTGAATTCATAAGCTCAAGTTTTATTTGCTTTGTTTCCTTTTGTATTTTTTTGTGTGTTTGCTTTCTTGTTTTTGTTTTTCAAGACTGCATTTCAACTCGTAACCTAGGCTGTCTTCAAAGTCGCAGTGATCATCCTGCCCCAGCCTCATGAATACTGGAATTATAGGTTTGCATCTCTATTCCTGTCATATCAGGTATTAGAATTTTTCCAACTGGTAGGATTGGAGTGGCCCCTTGTCCACCAAGACTTCTGCACTCTTTTTCTAACAGTATATGCTCAGGGCACGTCTCTGTCCTGTCTTGGTAATTCTTAAAATTTTCAAAGTTCTTACTATTCTGTATTATGGCGGCTGATAAGCAGTGATCATCAATGGGTTTTTTTTGTTGTTGCTGTTAGTTTTCTGGGTCTTCTTTTTTCTTTGGTCTTTTTGAAATAACATCTCATTATGAAGCCCAGACTGTCCTTCAACTCACAGGGCTCCTCCTGCCTCAGCCTCCAGATTTTTGGTGTTATAGGTATGCACCACCATGCCCAGCCTAGGGCTCTTACTTTAAAGCAGCACCTGGAATAAAACATTGGGCTGGGTGATAAAAGCGTCTACATAGTCCTCTTGCATCAGGTAATTAACCAAACTGTGACCACAATGACAAAGTTCCTGAAGCAAATTTAATTTGCTGCTGCAGTGAACACACAAGTGATAAGAAAACAATCTCCCTGCTGATCCAAAGAAAGTTTTAGAGTGTGGATGAGTTCTAACGAGCAGGGTGTGGAGGTGCAGGCCTGTAATCCCAGCACTCAGGAGGCTGAGGCAGGAGGATCATGGCGAGTTTGAGAACAGCCTGGGCTACAAAGTGAGCTCAAGACCGGCCTGAACTGCATAGTGAGACCTTGTCTTAAAAAAAAAAAAATTTTAAAAAGAAAAAGAAATCAAACCCGATACAGCATTGCCTCAGGGCAAACGTTAACCCAGAGCAAGGTATTAACTCTCCTCTGTTCTGGGAAGAAAACAGAGAAAGATGAGGACACTGGAGAGGAAAAGCCTGAAGCTGACTGCCTGACACAGGGAAGCCACAGGGCCTAGGCAGAGGTGCAGCCAGTCCCCCAGCAGGTCCAGCCAGCGGCACGGAGGAGGGAACTGCAGATTTTCAGCATGGACAAAGCAGTTTCTGCGGAAAGAAGACGACTTCGGGACTTAAGTAGCTAGGAGGGGCCAAGGCTGGGCTTCCAGACAGCGAAGGATGGGCTCTGCTCCTTGGCAGCACTGCAGTTGTGACTCTATGCCGGAGGTGGTGTCCTGACCGTCTAACAATCCCAGGACCCCTAAGAACTAGACTGTGTCTCTGCTGGAGCTCGGGAAAGGGGACAGCAAAGCCAGGGGGGTTTCCTGTGTTTACACAATGCTCTCTGGGATATTTTTAGCCCTCTGTTGAGACAAAAGGGTTTCCTTTCTCCACATTACTGCTTGCTGACATGGTGGTTCACATTTGTCATCCCGGTACTCCGGAGGCTGAGGCAGGAGAATCATTGAGAATTCAAGGCCAGCCTCAGCTATATAGTGAGACCCTGTCTCAAAACACCAAAATAATAATAATGATAATAATAATAATAATAAAATTCAAAAATAAAAAGGACCAGGGATTTAGCTCAGCGTTAGAGGGCTTGTTTAGAATGCTCAAGGCCTAGGTTTGATATCTTAGTATTCCAAAAATAAGAAAAGGAGCCAGCCATGCTGGTGCACACCTGTAATCCTAGTACTCAGGAGGCTGAGGCAAGAAAGTTGCTATGAGTTCAAGGCCAACATGGGCTACATAAGCAAGTTCAAGGGTAGCCTGAACTACTGTCCCAAAAAGTGGGGGGATAAGGAAAAACAGCCATAATATCCAGATAAGACCCTTCATTAACAAAAAGGTTATGATCCAGCAGGGCATGGCAGTGCCTCCCAGAATCAGGGAGGATTGTGAATTTGAGGCCAGGCTGGGCTACCTAGCCAGACCCTGCCCCCACCCCATTCCCCAAAATTATGACACATCAAAGACTGAGATGATGATTTCTAGCTTTTTTTCCCCTCCCAATGGAGCGCTAAAGTAAATCTCCACCCCTTTTTTATTTTGAGATAGCGTCTCACCAAGTTTCCCAGACCAAACTTGAACTTTCAATCCTCCTCCTCAAATTTAAATTTGGAATGTTTTGCTTTGCTTTATTTGTTTGGCTTTTGGGTTTTCTGAGATAGGATCTCACTGTGTAGTCCAGGCTGGACTCAACCCTGTGGGGATACTCCTGCCTCAGCCTCCTCAGTGGTAGGGTCAGGGTACAAACCACTGTACCCAGCTGTTTGGGTTTTTGCCCCTGCATACAGAACAGATATTGCCTTGTACTGCTGTGCCCCTGTACCCAAGTAAGATTGATTCCAAGGACTCCAAAGCTATCAGAATCTAAGGGTGTCAAGGTGAACTTGTGGAAAAAGATTGTGGAACCGTGGTTGCCAAGGACTGGCCGGGGCAGTGCTCAAGAGAAGCCCAAAGTTATCAGGGGGATGAATGACGGGCGGCTGGTGACTGCAGTTAACAGTGTTCTCTGTTCTATTTAACGTTGCTGAGAGCACATCTTAAGTGTTCTCATCATGCGCAACGGATACTGTGTGAGGCGGTAGCTCCCAGTGCTTCCGGAACACTGGGATCGTGTCCCAGGTGACAGAGAATGAAACCACAGAAGGAGGAGGAACAGTGCCAGATAATTTATATAAAAGAGACAGGGCAGGAGGGAGCTCCCACCAGCCAGGCAGGCATCATCCAAGAGGTACCCGTGAGGGGTCCGAGCACCCTCAAGGCCATGGCTGCCTGACCATGCTCCAGGGAGGCCCTGACAGCCAGGACCTGGCAGAGGCCTCTGTAAGATCCCTGCAGGGCCTGTTCCTTGGGCTGCACTGTGGGCTGCTGCCCTCCTGCCTGACAAAACCCCGGCTCCTGGCTCACCAGTTCCTCTGTAACTAACTTACTTGCAGTCACAACATGTACATACAGCAAAACATCACACTGTACTCAGAAGGCTGAAGCAGGAGGATCATAAACCCAGCCCCAGGCTGAGCAATTTAGCCATTTAGGAAGATCCTGTCTCAAAATTTTAAAAGGGCTTGGAATGTAGCTCAGTGCAAAAGCTCTGGGTTCTATCTTGCGTAAAAAAAGGAAAAAGAAATGAAAAAGTGTAGGAAGCAGGAACTGGAGGGTAACAAAAACAAAGGTAAAATAAACCACCCCCCAGTGTGAGTGTGACAGAGGCACGATGAAGAGAAAGCCCGGCAGAGGACGCATTTAGGAAGAGGAGCCACAGGCAAGGGAAGAGGCCTTGCAGCAGAACCGTCCCCTAACCAGAAGGAAGGGCACTGAGGAGGGAGACATTCGAGGCCAGGAAGGAGTTGGAGTCTTGCTCGATGCACCATGGAGAAGCCCTGATGGAGCCTTGGAGGCTCTGCAGCTCCAGGTCCTGGAACTGTCATGGGGTTTTCTCTGAGGCCCCCAGAGAAAGTTCTGAAAGAGTCAGAGAAGCCAGGCAGTCTGCAGAGGCAGCTCCAAGTCTGGGTCCCGGGTCCTAGTCCCTCGATGATCAAGCAGCATGGTGTCCTCACATTCACCACGTCCCTCCTCAGGACAGATGCCCAGGACTGTAACCAAATAGAATTGATTCCAGACACTTGGAAGCTATCAGAAGCCAAGGACCCCCAGGCCCTCCAGGCCCCCTGGTTTTCCATGATGTCCTTTTGTTGATCGTACATTTTTGGTTTAGATTTGAGGAGATTGTTTTGGTTTTTGTTGTTGTCTGGTTTGTTTTGGTTGGTTTGTTTTGTTTTGTTTACTGTTTGTTTTTCTGAGACAGGGTCTCACTATATGATTCAAGTTGGCCCTGACCTCACTAGCCACTGGCCTTGAACTCACAGCCATCCTCCTGGCTCAGCCTCCTGAGTGCTGGAATTACAGGTGTGTGCCACCACACCTGGCCAGTGTGGTTTGATTTTGAGAAAAGTCTCACTATGTAGTAGAGGTTGGCCTCAAACTCCTGGGCTCCTGAGATCCTCCTGCTTCAGCCTCACAAGTAACAGTGACCTCAGGTGCGCATGGCAATGGCCACCTGCACCTGGACTGATTCATGTGGCAGTCAGTGTTGCCCATCTGATGCTTGGGCTTCTGTCTGGGTTTTCCTGTCCCTATGGAGTCTCGTCTTCTCTGCTGTTTTCTGTTTTTTGTTCTCTTTCTCTGAAATGCATTTTCCTCCCTAAACACATCATCACTGCTGGGTGTAATAGTGCACATCTGGAATCCCGCAGTTAGGAAGCTGAGGCAGGAGGATCACGGTGGAGGACCACCAGGACAGCTCTCCTTGAAGGAAGAACATTTGTCTCCATTTTGGTTAAACCTGACCTTAATTCCCTGTACTGATATGTGCAGAGCTAGCTAGGATATTTGTTTACCCCCTCAATTGGCTTTAAGCAGTAGAAATGGGTCCAGCCAGGCTACAGATCAGCAATGCCCCACCTATAGCTCCTAACTAGTATGTGTGAGCTAAGCCAAGTGAGTCCATGACAGACTGAGGCTTGTGATATCTCAGGGCAGAAGACCAGACAGCAAAGCTGAAGTATTGACCCCAAAACAACAAGACATTCCTTCAAACTGTGCAATGCAGATTACTCTCTCTGCATATTGCAGAGGGGACTTCAGGCCTCCTGCCCAGCCCAGCTCACAGCACTCAGGTGCCTCCCGCCATTCCCACAGTTCAGGCCTTGGTTCCATTGGCCGTTTTTCTGACTGAGCTTAGGACCCCCTTGGCTCCCCACCATTGTAGATATGTGTTTGTCTCTTTCTTCTTGCAGTGGGTTGCCCTAGAAGTGGTACACTGGAGTTAGTGATTCAAATTCCAGTAACTTTTCCCTGGGATTATAGATGTGGACTCCTCTAGACCATGACAAGACCAGAACGAGTGGGATCTCTATAGGTCACTGAGAGTTAGAGGTCAGCCTGGGCTATGGAGTGAGGCTCTGTTTAAAAAAAAAAAAAGAAAAAAAAAAAGAAAGAAAGCCCGGCGTGGTGGTACACACCGATTATCCCAGCATTTGGGAGGCTGAGGCAGCAGGATCGCTGTACATTTGAGGTCAGCCTTCACTACAGAGTGAGTTCAAGGCCAATCTGAGCTGCATAGTGAGATCCTGTCCCCCCACTCACATGCACACAAACACACACACACACACACACACACACACACACACACACACACACGATTGTTTTTAAATAAAAACAACACACTGAAGTCACCCCATGTGGCCTAGGGCCATTCATTCCTCTTCTGGCCTGTGCTTCTTCTAAGAAGCACCAGAAGGCTGGTTCTCTAACCCAACCTTGGAAGAGCTGCCTAACTTCTCAGGTTTCTCAGGGCCCTGTCTCAGTGAAAACCCAGGGAGCAAGCGCCACAGGAAGCAGGGAGGGGGTCAGGTTGGCTATCCTGAACACAAGTTAGAGTGACCATGTGACATGGGACCAGGCGCTGGGTTACAGCTGTTGTCTCTGTGAAGGCCCCTCCCCCACAGACCCGTCAGAACCTAATCCTCCCTAATTCCCGCCATTCTGCTGAGGCTGGACAGTCGTCCTAAGAGGATTGGAGAATTTGCTAAATTGGTCCTGGACAGGGACAGAGAAAACAGCCTGGGACACGTGTGGAGGGGAGAGGGTGTCCAGCCATCAGGGATGGGGAAGGTGGAAACGGGGAGGGAGGACAGGTTTCCTGACTTCCAGAAAGGGAGAAAACCCAGCACTCAGGAGGCTGAGGCAGGTGGATCTTCAGAGTGCCAGGTCAGCCTGGACTACATAGCAAGACCCTGTCTCAAAAATTTGTTACAGTTGGGGGTGTAGCTCAGCAGCACAGTGTCTGTCTGGCAAGCAAAAGATCCTGAGTTCGAGTCCCAGTATCAAAAAAAAAAATTTTTTTTAAGTGGAGTGGAGAGGACAGGCAAGGAGACTGTGCACCCCAACAGGATGACGCTGATGCCCAGCGCCTCCTCCCCAGCTGGGGGCCCCGGGCAGGTCCCCAGGCCTCCCTCTCCAGCTCGCCCATCTGGGAAGCAGCCCTGATCTTTCTCCTTTATTCTGAGACAGAGTCTCACTCAATCACTAAACCACCCAGGCTGGGTTTGAACCTTCGATCCTCCTGCCTTCAGTGTCCCAGAGTAGCTGGGATGGCAGGCAGGTGCCAGCTTCCATGTTCCTTCCAAATGAGCTTTAGAAGGATGTGGAGAGAAGTCACGTGGAGGGACCTCCGGGACAGAGCAATTCTTGTTTCTAGAACCACTTCTGCCCCTCCAGGAAAAACACAGAAATAAAATATCACAGACTTTCAAAGAGATTCAATGTGTTTAATCGATTTCACTGTGGGTAGTCAGGGACGGGCCCTGGATGCCAGCAAGTGGCAAAGGACAGGATGGACAGACTGTCGCAGACTAAGGGAGGCTGCTGGCCTCTTTCTTGGGTCCCTGGCCTTGCTGGCCCCATGGATTTAGGAAACAGGACCTTTGGTGGCCCCTGGACACCTGAGATGTCTGCATCCAAGGAGTCCAGCTTCAAAAAAGGATCATGGGATCCCTGGATGGGATTCAATCTCTTGCCTTGTGAGTCTCCTAGAGGATCCTCCTGTCTCAGCCTCTCCAGTGCTGGAATTACAGGCATGCATCACCCCTGCCTTTGTTGTCCCATTATATTTCACTCCTCTGTCCTACTTTCTGCCTTAGGACACTTTCTGAGCCACCCCTGGGTTCCTGGCCCCAGGCCCAGCAGGACTCAGAGCCCTAAGACATGGACAAGTTGTGTGGTAAAGAGACTGCACTGTCTTTGTGGATGCCAGTGAGCAGTGTGCCCTTGAGGGGGTCTACACTGTGAGTGCCTCTCCTGCTCTAGGGCTGGAAAACTTCTGATTCTTTTCAGCTTCCTCGGCTTTCTCCCTCCCCTGGGAGCCCCAGCCATCTCACACTGGCTTGTCTGCAAAAGCTGCCCAACTCCAGGTTCAATGACCTTGGGTCCATAGCTTGAAATCAGCCATGGAAACCAGCCAGTACCCCACTCAGGGCTTCCCTGTTCCCTGGGAGACCAGTTGTTAACCTTTTCCCAACATGCTGGACCTTCCTGCTTTCTTCCTTTCACATTCTGCCCTGGGAAATCCATGAACAAGAGTTCTTGGCTTCCCCAACCCCAAAATGAAAGGAGATGACAGCTGGAGGAGGCCAGGGCCAAAGCACCAAACTTCTAAAGTGTCAGAGAACCATCACCCTGGCTGGGCATGGTGATGCACATGCATAACCTCAGCATTCGAGAGGCTGAGACAGGAGGATCACCCCAAGTTCAAGGCCAAACTGGGCTACATAGCAAAGACCCTGTTTCAAGGAAAAAAAAAAAAAGGAAGAAAGAAAAAGAAAAAATTTTAAACTACCTCTATCCTACTTCAAATTCTCCCAGTGCTGAGTTCAATTTTCCAGTCCCACAACCAAAGCTGAAAACAAAATAAAACTACAAGAGGAAAAGTACATTAAAGGCCAGGATTGCTTCCAAATCCATCCCCCATTATGCATTTCAGATGAAAAGTCTGCCCACCTGACTCTTTTCAGTACAACTATATTTGGGGTACCCCATGCAATTACCCCAGTTCTGCCAATGTTCTGGTGAAATTTGCCTTTAGCAAATCATGACACAAAGGAAAAATAGTAGAAATGGAACTGGCAACCTGCCTTCCATTCCTCTGTATCAAAGATGCCCAAAGTACTAACGAGTGAGGGAATGACCAAATGCCTTTAAAAAGAAACTAAGAAGGAAATATACATATACATACATGCCATGTACATATGCACATTATCAAACAGTCCCCTAAATCTGTTAGGTAAGCCTGAAATTTGCAAAATTTCAAATGAGTTGTTTTGTTGTTTTGGGTTTTTTTTTTTTTTTTTGGGTGGGGGAGTGTTTGGTTTTGGTTTTGGTTTTGAGACAGGGTCTCTGTAGTTCAGGCTGGCCCTGAACTCACTATGGAGCCCAGGCTGGCCTGGAACTCACAGTGACTTTCCTGCCTCAGCCTCCTGAGTGCTGGGATTATAGGCATGTGCCACCATGCCCAGCTTCCAAAAGAATGTTTAAATGCACCTGTATAATTGGCCTAAGAGGGGACCTCTGGAAGTCAGGGTTGGAATTTCTAGAATGACCCTAACCCTGGCCACAGAAGCATCCACACAGGGAGGTAAGGAACAGAGCTTCCCTATTTGCTCAAGGGCATAGAGATTCTGACCTAAATGTTGCCCCAGTCAGTGGCAAGCTGCTTCTCCTGGATTCAAAGTCTGGGTCTCAGGGTCCAGGACCCCATCTAGGTGGGGCACTCATACTGGGCTGAGAGCTTTGCTGAGCCCTATCCAGCCCTGGAAAGGCTGCCCTGGGGGGATAGGGTGGGCTGCATGGCCTGAGCCATGCCCTGGACCACAGTCGGAATCCAGGCTGCCAGGAGGCTTGGAGAGTGGTGGAGACAACGTCTTCTACAAGATCTGAAACTTCCAGGCACTCTGATCCTTGTAGTCCAGAGGGTCCATGGGGTTGTAGGTGAATTTCCAGGTGCCAGTGGGGTCCTTGAATTCCAAGCTGTCCACGGGGCTGTAGGCGCTGTAGCTCTGGCCTGACAGGGATGTGGGGGATTGGGCCAGTGAGGGACCCACCGAGGGACCCGACAGGGGACTGAGTGCTGGGCCCCCTAGCTGGGGCACCATGGGAGAAAGGTAGGGGTCCAAGCCACTGAAATAGGAGCTTGGAGAGCCGTAAGCCGAGGGTGAGGAGCAGAAAGCTGAGGCGGGGGCATAGGTCATGGCATAGGGGGCAGAGCTCAAAGAGGGCCCTGAGGCCACCAGCCCGGCCCGCTGGGCCTCAGGCAAAGGGGACTCCGAGGCTGGACTCCAGATGGACACCGTGGCCACTGCCGTGGTCGGGGAGCCCGAGGGGCCTGGCAGAGGGGGGCTGTAGGAATCTGAGATGCCCAGAGGGTCAGGACACACATCTGAGGACGGCCGCGGGGAGCCGCCCGCCTTCCTCTTGGCAGGACGAGCCTTGGCCTGCGTCCCTGGTGGCTGCTGCTGCTGCTGCTTCTGCTGCTGCCGCTGCTGTCTACACTTGGCCCTGCGGTTCTTGAACCAAACCTAGGGACAAGAGCAGAAAGCTAAATAGCAAGCAGGGAGAAGACCGGAAGAGAGATGGTGCCATCAGAGGAGGAGCCTAAGCCACGTGTGTCACTGCTGTGCATCCAGTTATGGGTGGCCTGTCCATTCATCCAGTCGTACCACACACATGTGCCAAATACCATCCCCCACACAAGCATCCACCCATCCGTCAAGCGCCCGTGCACGCAACCACACAGCCACAGCCACACAAACACGCACATGCATGTTAACCCACCCAGTCTTGCACGCATTCAACCCTCCCTCTAATCACACATGCACACGTCTGGAGTATACTCACACATACATAAGTACATGCCTCTAACCAGTCATGTGTGCATACATGTGTACATGCAATCAGTCATGTACACTCACTCTGCCTTCCAGTCACACGTGCACACCTGTCGGGTGTATCCTCACCCGAGCATAAATACATGCAGCCACTCGCTCACGCATGGATGCATACAAACATATCCACATGTCCTCCCACCCGAATGAGGCATGGTGCAGAGGACCCGTGGTCCCTGGGAACGGCTCTGCCTGAGCAGGACTCGGGGTGAGCAGTGGGGAGGCGGAGAGAGGACGGGAGCGAGGGAGGCGAGGTCACTTTCCAACTGCGGCCACAGAAAGAGTCGGGTCACGCGCGCGTGGCCAGGGACGCCCACCTGAACCCTGGACTCCGGCAGGTTGATCTTGAGCGCCACCTCTTCACGCGCGTACACGTCCGGGTACTGGGTCTTGGCGAACAGCGCCTCCAGCTCCTCCAGCTGGCTGCGGGTGAAGGTGGTCCGCTCCCGCCGCTGCTTCCGGGGGGCACCTGGGCCGGAACCCGGACCTCAGAGACCCGCGCTGACACCGCGCCTCACCCCTCGGAAATGAGCTCGCCCCGTCTCTTCTTCACGGGGGGAAGTGCCTTTAGGCCTGTGAATCCCTGCCCCTTGCAAAATTTCTTTTCCTTTTCATTAGTTTGGTTGGTTGGATTTTGATTTGTTTTTTGAGACAGGGATTGCACTGTGTAATCCAGACTAGCCTTGAACTCACCACATAGCCCAGGCTGGTCTTGAACTCTCAACCATGCGCCCACCTCAGCTTCCCAAGTGTTGGGATTACAGATGTCCACCATTACACCTGGCTTCCCTTTCTGTCTCTGTCTCTGTCTCTCTTTTCTTCTTTCACGGTGGAATCTCACTATCTCGCCTAGGCTGCTCCTAAAATCCTAGGCTAAAGCATTCCTCCTTGTAGCTGGGACTAGAGGTCCATACCACTGCACCCAGCCCCGCTTGTAAACTTTCTACTGTCTGATCAGATTTCTTCTGCTAAGACACTGTGGCTGAAAGATGATTGCTGTTATTCCGTTTCTACACTGTAAAAGTGGCAAATCAGTACAGTTCGAAGTAATGCAAAAAGAAAAAGAAAAAATAGAAGCCAAGCTTTGTAGCCTGGCATGGCAATGAATGCCTGTAATCATAGTGCTCTGGAGGGCTGAGGCAGAAGGTTTTAAAAGTTGAATTCAGCTTGAACAATTTAGGAATTTAGCTCTTTTATTTTATTTTTTTTCCCCCCAGACTGAACCCAGCCCTGACCTTAGCACTGAGCTACATCCCCAGCTATTTTTTTTTTAATTGGTACCAGGGCTCGAACTCACAACCGTGTGCTTGCAAGGCAGGTGCTTATGCTGCTGAGGTAAATCCCCAGCCCCTGCCATTTTTATTTTAAGATAGGGTCTCACTAAGTTATTCAGGCTGGGTTTGAACTGAATATCCTCCTGCCTCAGCCTCCCAGAGTGCTAAGAATACACAGGAGTGTACCACCGTGCCTAACTTGCTAATTTAGTGACTCAGCAAGATTGTCAAAATTCTTTTGTTTGTTTGTTTGTTTGTTCTGAAATAGGGTCTCAATGTGTAGCCCAGGCTGGCCTCAAACTCATGACTATCCTCCTGCCTCGGCCTCCTGAGTGCTGGGTTTACAGGCATGTGCCACTGCTTCCGGCCTTAACATTCTTTTAAAAAGGGCTGGAGATATGGCACAGTG
>PVLA01018728.1:0-13844 GCA_004027455.1 Hydrochoerus hydrochaeris
AAATTACTTGATGATAGAAACATTTTGGATGCTAAATTGAAATATTACACTGACTATATTCACAAACATACATATTTTTGAAGGTTTGCTTTTTCATAGGAAGTTAACTTCCACTGTGATCTCTCAGTCTTTCATTTATACATCTTGGATACATGTTAACAATTTCATGCTTTACACTTGTAATTATATATATTTTAAAGGTTGAATTTTTAAAACTGTAGATGAAATAATCTAAGTTAAATTTGCATTAAGTTTTGGAATTTGGTGATAGAGATTTTGATACATCATTGACTAATATGTCTTATCACTGAATGTAATGAATAAGTACCACAATATGATTGTAAAGTATATAAATGAAAGTCAACATTTAAAAAGTAATACAATTATTACACATTTAGCTATCATGCAAATTTTCATGATACTTAAGCTTTACAATTATGTTCCATGTACCTGCTTCTGTTTCTCTATTATAATTCCTATTTATCAACCATTTCAAGATTTTTTAGTTTAGAACAAGGTTATTGCTTTGGAAAAAGTTTAGGGCTGCATATTGAATATATTTACCTCTCTCTAACTATTAGATCATGGAAGAAATCCACTCCCCAATGATGACAATCAGGCTCTCTCTAGATGTGGAAAGTGTTCTCTGGTAAGGCAAACCATCTTTCTTGACAACAACTTATCCAGCTACATATTTACTTCTGTACTGTCACCTGGTAATGGTGCATGAATGTCTTAACATCTACACTTGGAAGTTAAGATATATCTTATTTACACTAGATTTACATAATTAATTACTCATGTAAAAATACATTTTTTACTATGTCTGGCTAGAATATGTTCTGTGGCAACCTCACAGTGGTGACCGAATTCATCCTGCTGGGCATCATGGATCGTCCTGAGCTGCAGGCTCCACTCTTTGTGCTGTTCCTCATCATCTACCTAATCTCTCTGGTGGGCAACTTGAGCATGATCATCCTCACCCAAATTGACTTCAGGTTGCAAAAACCCACGTACTTTTTTCTCAGACACCTGGCTCTCATGGATCTTGGTTACTCTACAGCTATAGGACCTAAAATGTTGGAAAATTTTGTGGTGGGTCAAAATAAAATCTCCTATTATGGTTGCACTATGCAGCTAGCTTTCTTTGCTGTGCTTATTGCTTATGAGCTTTTTATCCTGTCTGTCATGTCCTATGACCACTATGTGGCCATCTGCAACCCTCTGCTATACACTGTCATCATGTCAGTAAAAGTATGTTGGATACTAGTGGTGATTCCCTATCTCTACTGCACCTTTGTGTCACTTCTGGTTACCATAAAGATTTTTACTTTATCTTTCTTTGGGCACAATGTTATCAGTCATTTCTACTGTGATGCTCTCCCCTTGTTATCATTGTTCTGCTCAGATACTCTTGAAATCGAGGTGATAATTCAGGCTTTAGCAACTTTTAATTTTATTTCCTCTCTTCTGGTGGTCCTTGTGTCCTACTTACTCATCTTCATAGCCATTTTCAGGATAAACTCTGCAGAGGGCAGGCACAAGGCCTTCTCTACCTGTGGGTCCCACCTGACCATAGTCACAGTATTCTATGGGACTTTGATTTTTATGTATGTGCAGCCCAGATCCAATCACTCCAGTGACTCTGACAGAGTGGTTTCTGTATTTTACACTTTGGTCATTCCCATGATGAATCCTTTGATCTATTGTTTGAGAAACAGAGGTGTAAAATATGCTCTCCATAGGACATGTAGAAAGATATGCAAATGTTTTTCTTCAAAGTCCTGTACAGTGCAAGTCATGCAATACCATTGATCTCTTCCATAGGTAGTCTTCATTTACTTTCAAATTTGGGTAAGTAAATGTATTACTTATACTTCAAAATTTTATAAATTCAACAGTAAGCAAAACATTAAAAATGATGTCTTCCTTGAGGTGGAAAAAGCAATTGCACTTAATATTCAAATAACTTTACTAGTATATTACAGTGTTATGTTCTATCAATACAGTTAGTTTGCTATATGAGAGTGTAAAAGAGTAGTGGGCACAGCCCTCTTCCTTCATTGAGGTTCCGGAGTCTAATCCTAGTGTCTTCATACTGAGCTACATCCTCACCATGCAGTTATGTATGTATGTATGCATGCATTTATATATTTATATATTTACTTTGAAACAAGTTCTCAGAAAATCTGAATTTTGTTCAGCTGGGACTTAAAATTATATTGTTCTAGCTTCAGTCTCTGATATTCCAATGTTTTTTGCTGTTCTCAGTATTTACAGTAAACTTTCCTGTGTTTGTGAATGATTTTATGTCTGTGCACCTGTTTTTGTGAGAATGATGTTATTGTTTTAGCTGGTTGTGTTAAAGCTAGACTTAACTGAGTTTCATTAGGCACAGTGTTGTGTGATGGTTGCAAAGAATCTGTCCTAAGAAAGTGTCAGGTGTGCTAAGTGGAGATCATAATATTGTAAACTTGGAACACTTTTCTTTTCCTATCAGTGAACCTTTGTTCATGCATTAACCAAAACAGTCTGCTCACTCAACAGAATATGTTACTCAAAAGGCCATGGGTCCAGGGCATAGAGTAATTTTGTGTGATTCAGTGTAGGTGTGTGCCTGAGTACAGAGAGTAAATACACATGAAAATATGAATAAAATCATTACTTATAGACTAAAACCCTGTGTGTTTTGTCAACTAGTAATAAATATTACTAATGATTTTAGGCAATATATATTTTATTCATTTTCATGAAATATATAGCACAGTTTAATTTTTTTCATAAATAAAAGAAAATATCACAATTTCCTACAAAATGCATCTTGCAATGACAGAATAGAAATATTAACATTATTTGTTGGTGGTTAAATATTTAAATTAACACAATTTAAATTACTTTTGTTTTTCTCAAATTATCTTTAAAATTATTCCTTTTATATATTTTCTAGTAGTTTAATTTCAAAAATGAAAATGTTAGTTAATGTACTCTAATATACTGTTTCTAAAATAAATATTAAGAATTTCAACAGACATCAAAAAATGGACCTAAAGACAAAAAAACATGCTTAGGTAAAATATATAACATATATGTTTGATTTTAGAAGTCAGTATTTATTTTATAATTTATATCTTGTGTTAAAATATTTAAAATTTTTTTCTTTGATGTATTGTTTTAAAAACTCCAGATGGACTAAAATTGAAATAATTGCTAAGAGAATTCTAGTCAATGAAATGTAATATTTTACACAATACTCCAACATTTCCAATAAAATTTAAAATAAGATAAATTACATTAAAAATAAAAGGACACTATGGACATCATTAAGCAGCCAGTGTACGGCTGAGCTTAGGATCATAAGCAATGATGCATCTAATCACTTCAGTTGACCCTACGAACTCACCCAGTTATATTTCATGAATGTACATGCTCAAAATATTGACATTTATATTAAAATCACATTTTGTCTGATCCCAAATTTAACCGCAGGCAAACCAGTGAATTCTAATCACTGCTTAAGAAAAATAAATAAATAAAATAACCAATGCTTAAAAACTCTTGGAGAAATCAAAACAGGAGATTGATTGATTTCCACATTCATGAAAAACACTCCTCAGAAAGACAGATAAGGCATTTTATATGTGTAAATTTTAAACACAATATAAGGTGAAGAATCTAGCAATAAAGAAATAGCATAATAGCACGTTAAATTTTAAGTTAGAAATGTATGTTTCAGCTAATATTTGAAGATCAAAACATTGTTCACCATATAGGTAAATAAATTTAAGAAATAAATCACCCTGGTAGATGTAAAAAGCGTTAAATTACATTAACTACAAAAGTGTGACCAAGCTAATATTAATCAAACCTTCCCTGTGACTGCATGTGCCCTGCCCTGCCCCTCCCACACCTTCCCCTCTACACTGCAGAGGACAGCCCACCCACCCTGCACTTCTCCATGCGAACTGCAGTGCTGCACCCTGGCCTATCTCTCTGTTTTTTGCCCCAGTGGAATCCTGCGTCCAAGCCCCTGCACCTCCCGCTGCTGTGGTGAGATCAGCCCTATCTCCCTCAGAGTCCGCGCTCTGCTCAGTGTCTCCTTCTGCTGTGCATGGATGGCGATGAGCTTGTGTCCTTGTCTGGATCCCAGCACAGTCCTGCCCACCCGTCCCTGTGCTTTGCCATCCTCCTGGGATGGGCCCTGTGGGAGGAGACAGAGGACCTTCTGCATGCACCAGTCATCCCCTGGGGTTCTGTTTTCTCCCAGCCCTGTGCTTCCCATGAATGTGAGACCCTGCACACCTTGCACCATGATTTGATAGTGTTTAAATGATGACACCATCCACAGTTTGGGCAACAAAGATGCAAATGATATATTATTAGTGCAATTCCGCTGGTTGTGGACATATTGTACGTATTTACTTTTAGATTTTTGAAACAGTTTCACTTTGCAGTACAGGCTAGTCTTGAAGTAACTATGTAGACAAAGTTGGCCTCAAATTCATGGCAATCCACCTACCTCAGTCTCCCAAATTCTGCAAAGTTACACTCTTGCACAACCAGGCCTAGCTGGGGAAATTTTAAAGAAAAATGATGGTCAATCTACCCTGTGTTAAGTACAGAAGTAACTATATCACCAGCTTGCTTTCTGCAAAATGCAAACTGTCTTTAGAGCATAATAGGAAAATTTATCCTGATATGAAATGCAAACACAAAGAACACAGACATGTATTTATGCCATACATGATATGCTGTATTGCCCTTTAATCCAAATAATATATTTTGGCCTCCCATATTTAAAATTTTAAATAACTTATATCTGCATCTTACTGACTTGATCAAAGACAAAGTAATCCAAACCAGAAGGAGCACTTTTTTATGAGGCTGTAGCATTTTCTGTGAAAGAAAGGTGATTAAGCAATGGACCATTGCCCTGGTCACAGGATAAAAATGCTGAAGAAGGTGGGAATGAAAGGTGCTGTGCATTTCTACAGCACAAAGCAGACAGTGGACAAGAAAGAAGCCTCCACCTTGTGAGAGGAAGAAAGAGTGGAGTTCAGGCAACTAAACTGAGTTCCAGGATCGTGTCTGCCACAGTGATTCCTGTTAGTAGAAAGAGTCCAGTCCTGAAGCTCTGAACCTGCAGGCTGAGTCACTGTCCCTGAGTTACTGAGGCTACTCAGGGAACCCCAACCTCAGGGAGCAAGACAGCAAGTGAGACTTTACCCACAGGGGAGCAGGGTGTGAGTGAAAGGCAGCACATGGCCTGTCCTAAAGATCAATGCCACTGCAGTGAAATCCATCATGAGGAAGGAAATCAGATGCCCTGGACCCACAATAGGTCCCAGAGACAAAGCCTCCAGCATAGATAGAGACCTGCATGGGGTGGGATGCATTCACATTTTAAAACAGAAACATTAAATTTCCTGGAAGAGAAAATAGATAGAAATCTCAAAGACACAGTTGTAGGCAGAAACTTCATGAATAATACCCAGACAGCAAGGAAAATATTACAAAGAATCAACAAATGGGCTCTCACATTATTTAAAAGCTTTTGCACCACTAAAGAAATCATCAATGGAGTGAAAAGGCAACACACAGAATGGAGACAAATTATAATTTTTGCCTAAAAAGGACTTATATAAGGAACATATAAAGAATTTAAAAAATCAGATCCCTAAGTTTAAAGACCCAATCCAGAAATGGGATTCTGAGTTGAATACACACATCCTAAGTTAAATACAAATGGCAAAAAACAAAAACAAAAACAAAAAACGCATGTTCAATATCACTGGTCATTTGAGAAATGCTATTTCACCCCAGAAACCATGACAATCAACAAAAAATCAAAAATTAACACATGCTAGAATGGCTGTGGGGCAAAAGGAACCCTTCTCCACTGTTGGTGGGAGTGGAACCACTGTGGAAAACAGTGTGGAGATTCCTTTAAAAACTAGGATTAGCAGTCCCTTTGGAACAAGCCCTTCCCCTCTGGATATCTTCCCAGAAGAATTAAAAACAACATATCACAGTGATATATGTCCACTCATGTTTATAGCAGAACAATTTGTAAGTTCTAAATCTTAGAAACAATTCAAAAGTCCATCAATTGAGGAATGGATAAAAAAATGTGTTTTTTAAAATATAACAGAGTACTAATCATCCATAAAGAAAGATGAACTTGAGACATTTTTAAGAAAATGGATGCAAGTCAAGAATAATTCATAAATCAGATAAATCAGACTCATATATGTAAACTTTATGTTATCTTATTAATGTGAGAAATTGAATGAATAAGATCTAAAATAGATATTGTGAATTAGCAGTGTTGGAAACCATTGTGAAGCTGCGGTAGGATTTAAAATTAACTAATTAGCTTTCTATGTTTCTCCCTGAGTCTGTCTTAAGCATAGGCCCCTTTCTTGGTGACAGGAGCTGATTGATAGTAAGTGAAACCCTGTGAATCAATGGTCCTGGCTGAGGTCTGTAGTGGCCTGTGAGGCCAGAGATACCCCAAAGGGCAAATTAAAGCCACATCTGAGGACACTTGGCTCAAACATTGATTAAGTATATAGAAACTGCAGCTGCAGGCATCTCACTCCTGCAATCCTACCATAGATTTCACCATGAAGATAAGATAGTTCTCTTAAATTGGCATAATTTACTATGTGAAGTCTGTGAAGTGACTCCCAAGGTCCTGCTCATTTCCCATGCTTTCCTCAGTATCCTCTCTGTTTGGAGATGTAATAAACATGGGTGGCCCAGAGAAGCTGTTTGTCTTAGTCATTGTCATAGCCACAGAATCAAGATCTCTGCTAGAGGTTTTTTTTTTTTTTGAACATAGTAAATTACAATAGAACAAGACAGAACAAAGCCAATAGAAACAATGCAGTGAAATTGGTGCAAAACTTCACAGTACAATACCAGGATAACAGTAATAGGTACCATAGTATATCTATAGACCATATTATATAATTGTCCATTCAAGCAGGTATAGCAAAATCAAAACATAAACAGAACATTACAAAACCTATCAAAACAGAATATTGAATAGAGCAAAGCAATTAATCAGAACAAAGGAAAAATGTGAAAACAATATTGGCCTTCAAAAAGAAGGCAAAGGAAATCCCCCATATTTGCAAAACTGCATATGGTCATCCTCCTAAGAGATGCTCAGTGTTCTGACCCCCAGTTGCTAAAGGGGTAATGTTATGCTTGATTCTCAGTTTGTGCCCTGGTAGGCAAACGGGAGTCACTGACTGGTTCTCTTCCTGGCTTGCCCACTGCAGCTGCTTACCAGGAAGGAGGATGTGTTGCTTTCTTGCTCAGCACACTAAGTTCCCACATGGCTGGATCTTGGAAGACACTGACTGGTTCTCTGCTAGACAGTTTTGATCCTCGTGCAGCCCTCAAATCATTCCACTTGTCTCAATAATTTAAGCCTTTGGCATACACTCATTTGGGAGATTGGGGATCTAGACCAGACCCCAATATGAGAGAAATCTTTTTCAGAAGATAAAACAAACGATGATGTTGAAAACAATATAAAAAATGAAAAAATTAAAAAATGTGTCCATGAGAAAATTAATATCATTACACAGCTAGTTTCCCTTAGTTCATGAAAGGATTGTGCTGATATTATTTGGACATGTTATCTTTATCTTTTTTTCTCTTTAAGATAAAATTTTAAAAAAGGATATCAGTGTGAGTCCTGATTGTAAAACGCTAGAACAAATGGTAGGGTTAAAGAGTCAGGATTTTGGGCTTCATGATGACTTCTTGAACGTGGTACCAAAGTGAAATGACTACCAACAAATGAGAGGTGTGGGACCACATCATGTGGAGACCCTCTGCAAGCAAAGAGAAAAGGTCATCAGACAGAAGAGGTGACGTACAAAATACAAGAAAATATTTGATCTGATATAGGATTAATAATGAAAAAATATATGAAACATTTTTAAGTCAATAGAAAACTATACATATTTAATAGACAGAGAGAAAACTTGAATTTACTTTTCTTCAATAGAAAAGTGGTCATCATGGTTAGAGACATTCCTCACCTAAGACTGACCTCAGTTCTTGCAAATAAGTCATTAAATGAACTGGCAACTAGAATACTGTATATTGTATAGTATGGAGAATACCACTTTCACGTATGCTATGAACACATAGCATTCCAAGATATTCAGCCTGTTCATTATCAAGTAAATCATTATGTTTCTATTTTAGGGATAATTGAGGATTGTTCCCCTGGGAATGTTTGTCAGCTTCATCAACAGTGAAATGACTGGTTAAAAACAACATAACTGAGAAATCTTCACAGTGCACAAACACTAGTATTTGCTATTCATTAAGTAAGCAAAATTTTCAAGTAATTTGAAACATCTTTGGGTAGCTGGAAACTAAGATTTCAGGAATACCTATGTTATTTTAGAAAATGCTTTGCTCCTTAAAACCAAGAATTCAACATTGCTTGTGTTCTGAGTGCAAAAAAGAAACATAAATTAGGACTCAATTTTTCCAGAGTTTTGACCAAGTATTTAAACAAACACTCGATATTAAATAAAATGATAGAAAATATTAATTTTATATTTGTATAAGTTTATTAGAGGGCTATATATATAGAATGTGTTCTTTAATTCTAGTGACTGATGAAGATAGTTTAAAACAAAAACACATCACAAAATCTATCAAAAGGGGATAAATAAACACTTGATGCCAACTATCTGGAGACATATTTTGATATTATAAAGAAATATATCAAAATTTCTTTAGAATTTGTATCAGTGATATCATAAATATACATTTAATATTAACATTTATTTCATATTTCAATTTTAGTTATTTGAAAATATCAACACACATCAAGTTTTTGTTTTCTTTCATTTCCCAGAACACATGGATTATCCAGTAGTTTCATGAAGCAATTGAAAAAAAATTCAGGAAAGAATTGTGAAAATTGTGATGCACTATGAGGAAGATTAAGGTCTTGATTCTTTAATTGTTTACCATGGAAGTAGCTGAAAATGTGAAATAACATTAATAAAAATATATGTTCCTTCCTGTACCATTTTCTCAGTAAATGACTGTGATAGTTTCTCTAGTAATTTGCAAAATCAGAGTTGTATCATGCAATTCAAGACAGAGAATTTTAAATCTTCTTTTCAATCTGCAATTTCAATAGCGATTTATATTTATTTTTAAAAAGTTCCTATTTTTATTTGATCTTTGAGTATCACAGTTATTTCTGTTTAAAAGTTCAAAACCCTTGAATATGTACCAATATTAACTTACTAATAGCATTATAACTTTTCTTTGGGGCATAAAGTAGAAATAATTTTTGAGATAATTTAGCTAAATCATTTTATTTGTTCAAGGCAAATGGAAGCCATAGTAATATAAAATAGGAATATGATAAATTGTGTGATATTAAAAAACACTCATACAATTCACACAGCAGTTTATTACCTAAAGAATATTTCAGATATGTAAATTATTAGCAAGAGATATTACAATTCAAAATATCTTCCATTGCAAGTACATGAATATTTCAGATATGTAAATTATTAGCAAGAGATATTACAATTCAAAATATCTTCCATTGCATTTACATGTCTTAGAATGCTCTGTGGGGCCAAGAAATTAAGTTTATTTTATAATTATAGTTTTTGATAAATTCAGTTTTGGAATTTTTATGAAATGTTAACTGCAATCGTGTAAAATAAATATTAATGTTTATAATCTACATTTCATAGGTTAAATCATGCCACATAACTGATGACAGATATAGAAAAGTGAATATTTCAATGTCACATCTTTGATATAATATTTGATATTATAAAATAAGGAGTATTTGAGATATTGACTTTGAATTCTAATGTGATTTAATAGGAAAGAAGCTAATACATATCAGGGAAACATTAACCAGTAGGCCTGATACTTAGGACACATGATGCTACAGTATAAAACGTACACACACATTGTGCATTGATTATGCAGTGGTTGACATGAGCATTCATCTCGGTCCTGTTTGTATCTGTTGCTGGGGAATTACACACTGTCTGTACACACACTCATATAAATTAAGGTTAAAGTCAGGTTCATTCTGTCCTAGAAACCTAATTTACTACTGTAAGTATCTTCAAGGTTATCCTGTGACATGCTGGCATAAAGAATCTCACTGAAGTCACCACATTTGTGTTGAAGGGATTCACTGACAACACTGAGCTGCAACTTGTCCTTGTCCTCCTGTTTCTAGCAGTTTATCTTTTCACTCTCCTGGAAAAACTAGGGCTGATTGTGCTGGTCACTGGGGATTCCCAGCTGTACAACCCCATGTACTACTTTCTGAGCATCTTTTCTTCTGTGGATGCCTGCTATTCACCAGTTATTACCCCAAATAAGATGGTAGATTTCATGGCAAAGGAGAATGTCATTCCTCTCCTTGAATATGCAGCACAGATGTTCCTGGCTGTGCTGTTTGGAACCACATAATGCTTTCTCTTGGCAGCAATGGCTTATGGCTACTACATGGCCATCTGCACTCTGTACTCTGTGAGCCTGACAGCCAGGGTCTAATGCCTTTCATTACCACTTCCTTCCTTGGTGGGATTCTGCATGCCATTGTGCACATGGTGAACACTTTCAGCCTTTCGTTCTGTGGATCTAGTGTGATCCAACACATTTTCTGTGACACCATGCTCTGCTCATAATTTCTTTCTGTGACACTCACACAAACCAGCTGTTACCCTTTTACTTTGCTGGATCTATTGAGATGTTTACTGTCCTAATTTTCATGATCTCCTATGGCTTTGTCCTATCAGATGTTCTCAGGACACACTTTGAAGAGGGAGAAGAAAATAATTCTTCTCTGTTTGTGACTCTTATTTCACTGCAGTGCCCATTTTCCATGGATCTCTGCTATTCAAGTACATGAGACCAAGTTCCAGCTAAACCTTGGAGCACGACATGGTGGTGTCCATATTCTATACCATTGTGATTGCCACACTTAATCCCATCATCTACAGTCTGAGGAACAAAGATGTCAAAGAAGTAATGCAAAAAGTGTTTGGGGAAATTCAGTTTATGAACACAGTATATTTTTCACTTTAAATGATTACTAAAATTTAAAATTGATATTCTGTATGCCAGTTTGATGAAAATGTTTAATCTACTAATGTCTTTCCTCTGTGAACATTTCAGATAAAGAACATGAGGAATACCCTCCTGAGATATATTGAAATCAGAAATAAACTATCATCTACTTGTTTTTTCAAAGTTCCTAACAATATGTGTACATATTTTCACATATAGATTTTGGAACCTGGAAAATTCAGGAAGTGCACACACAGCTCTGCATCTATCTAGACCTTAGCACACTGTGTGTTATATTTTCTTAGCTTGTCTAAATTGTGTTTTCTATTTCCCTGTAAATACATTTATGAATAATTCTGTATTGTTAGCTTACTGACTTGATCAAACACTATGTGAACCACTGGAAGCTTGCATTGCTCCTGAATGCCAGAATATTTTCTCCAGATCATGGATGCTTAATTCCAAATGAAAGAAATTTTCTGCATTTTTTCACCATATAGAAATCACATCATTATTTTTTAGCTTCAGATTTCTGGGTGTTAACACTGTTCCCACTAGTAAGGGTGAAGTTATTCTTATTATATGTACAATCAGCACAGCCTGAAAACACAGTCTTTAAATGGATAGCAACAAGCATTGGCATTTAGTGAGACTCCACTTAATCTTGACAGCTAGAGCAACACCTCCACACCAACACCAACACCAATAACAAATTCATAGTTCATTTAATTAAATAGAACTTCTCAGCAGATCTGGCTTTTCTAACAGTGGGGTCTGCATTCCTTTTAAGGAAATTTCCCACATACCTGCCCCTATGCCACTTTTTTCTGTTTTAATTTGTCCCCTTATGTGCTCTGAAGCCCTTGAAGGTTCCATCTGTCTTCACTGTCCAGTTTACAGATGGAAATTACATTAAATGCAGTCTCTGTACTGATGCTGAGTCTTGCTCCTGACATATCTCAGCTTCTCTGCACTTCTCATCTTTCATCAAAGTGAGTCTAAATGTATTCTCCTTTCCCTGTCATTATTTAGTTATTACATTTAAATCATAATTTTGTGAATTCACCTACTCTCTGAAGTATTCCCATTATTCATTAATGATAATAATACTCAGTATAATTATATAAAATGTGCTTAATACATTTAAATAACACTTCATTAGTAAAACACTGGATATGCAGACATATATACTCCTGTATATTCCTACACAGTACTTTTTAAATCATTTTATCCTTGTGGTGGGAATGCCTTGTGGTATCACAACATTATTTCCTTCAAATGAAAGATCTCAGATCATTCCCATGATTGTTTTCTAGTCAGAGGTTTCCTGCTAGGACCAGTGCAGACTATATGACTTTATATGCATTTTTCTGTGTGAATTACTAAGAATAGAAGAGTTTCTTAAACAACTTAACATTATAAATCCTGGTGAATTTTATGTATATGCAAGTGAAACTTTGTATCATATGACTGAATCATAATTGTAGTAAAAGAATGAAACACAGACTTGAAAACTTTGCAGTTGTTGAATTAACAAATGCTACACTATTAATTCATAGGTCAGTGGATAGCAAATGCTTATGAATAAAAATTCAAAATACATAAAACTCACATGGTTCATATCTATTTTATTTTAAAATAACCTAAAAACTTGAAATATAGAATTACATTAAATGTTGCTAAAACAAAACCTCAAAAACTTGGTACAAATTTAAAAGCCAGATCTTGAAAGTGGTGGTTAGGAAGTGAAAACCTTTATTCTTCTGAAAGAAGTTTAGCACTGGTAGAAATTTTGCCAAATAATTTACAAACTTCTGTTAATTTTATGCATTCAGCCAAATGGAACAAAAACTTACAGCTAAATAAGTTAGCATAAAGTAGCTCAAAAAATTCAAAATAAAAAATAAGATATTTGCTATTGTATCAAAAATTTCGAATTATTTTCTCAAAATTATAGACTATTTTTCTGATGAAAACATAAATTAAAAAATAACTACACATGGCAGATATCACTTATATCAGAAAACTGATTTAACTGGATAGGACTGGAGTTTGTTAAAACAGAAAGCTGCACACAAAGATTATCATTATATAAATATGATTTTATGGTAAATTTGATAAAATTTAGAGTAATGTAAATATATATATATATAAAGTCAGTGGCACTCTATCATGACATTTGCAATGAGCACATTTCTAAATTAGGTAACAATATATTAATATGCTATAATTTATCAGATGTATAATTGTGTAAATTCCCTTTCATATTTAAAATTTTAATAATTGAGTGAGAATCTGATGTAAACTATTTGAAATGCTAAAGGCTTATTTTGGTTCATGACATAGGTTTCAGTTCATGGTCTACTGATTCTGTTGGTTTTAACCTGCAGTAAGTGAAATATAGCAGAAAAGATAAGGAAGAGACAGGCTGCTCTGTATGGCAGCCAGGAATCAGAGAGGGTCATGGAGTCAGAGAGGAAAGATCCTGGGACCAGACACATACCCTATGGCCACCTGATGATCTACTAGGCCCATTGCCTTTATACATCAACTTCCTACAATATCATCCAGCTATTCTTAACCACTAGAATCTGATTATTTTCTATAAAGCTCATAGACCCTCTACTAGACCTCTAGTTTTAGAGAACATTTCAGTTCCATATCATGACACTCCCACAGTTGTAATTACAAGTACTATCACACATATCAGAATAGCTTTACCACACATCACCTTATCCAAAGGAAAACCAATG
>PVLA01018730.1:0-13844 GCA_004027455.1 Hydrochoerus hydrochaeris
TCTCCTCTTTCTCTTTTCTTCTCTTCCCTTCTGTTCCTCTTCTCTTCTTGTCTGGAAATTGAACCCAGGGCCTTCACGCTGAATTATATCCCCAACGCTTTTTTTAAAAGTTCTGAGATAGGGTGTTCTAAGTTCCCAAGAAGTTCAGTCTGGGCTTGAATTTAGTGTCTTCCTGCCTCAGCATCCCAGAGTGCTTAGATTACAAATGTGTGCCTCCAGTGGCTCGCACTTCCCTTCTTTAAACTTCCTTTTTCTATCTCTCTTTACAATCTATCTTTCTACCACTGGCCCAGCCTAGAAATGCAGAAACTCAGTAAGAAGAAAGGGACAGAGGATGTTGGGATAAAGAAGTAGTCCAAGAATCTGGAGGAGAAAGATGGTCTCCTACGGCATGTCAGCCCCCTCTCAACAATGAATTTGTGTAACACTAGAGAAATTCCAGATCCCGCTGTAGTCCATGTAAAATCTACTCCCTGCCCACCCAGTGGGCAGCAGGGGGAGCTCAGTGATTCTGTGGGTTGGTGTGATGAGACCAGAAGCCCCGATCATCCTGTGAACACAAGAGTGAGTGCAGCTGCCCTTGACCACCATGTTAAAGGCAGCCTTGTCACAGGCAGGTTCTCTGTAGCTGCAACGCTGCAGGCCTGGCAGAGCACTGTGGGAAGTATCGGCGAGAGTGCACTTGGCATTGATACATGACGCTTCGCTTCATAGGATGTAGTTCAGTAACAGCCAGGAAGTCTGAAGTCCATTGAGAATTTGCTAAATGCAAGGTGTCCTGTTAGCTTTCTCAATCTTTCCACAGACTTGAAACTTGTTTGTCGTGGTTCCAGTTTATATACTCCTGAAAAGAGCCTTTTATTGTCCTGTGTCTGTCACTTAAAGATATTCTACACTCAGGAAATAAGCTTCACTTGTCTTTAGAAATGTTTAGCTTGGATTAAAAAGCAGCTGAATTCAAATGCTTCATGATGCTGAAAAATAACACCCAGAGGTACAGTTCCAAAGTGACTTTCAAATCTTCCCCCTTTAATAAGAATCTTTTTACTTTGGAAGGATGATTTTTAAAGACCTAATAATCTAGTTCTTGGCATTAATTTAAGACTTGTAAACAAAACTCTTGCCTGTAAAATGAATATACATCAAGTTTCAGGGGCTTTAAATTTTCAAATAAGAGGAGGAACATGAGCTTCATGATGAACAAACTGGCTCTTCTGTGACCACACTGAGGGCTCCCACCAAAGGGCACACGAGGAGATAACAGGACAGAGTTCTCATTCTCCATGTGCTAGCGATGACAAGCTGTCCCCGAAGAGATGCCTGGAAAGCATGTCATTATGTCCTTTCTTTCACCACTTATCTGTTGTAGTCACACTAATCAACAATGGGAAAATGTGTGTGTGTGAACTGCGATTTCCTCTTCTGAAGTGCAATCAATAAATTGTGCTTTGTTTTGAACTGATTCTCCTTTTTCTTGCTAAATATGCACATCTGAATTTTCTTTTTTAGAATACAACTTCCTGTGATGGTTTTAAGGAAAAAAATGAATAAAATACTTAGCTTAAAACTATAGTTCTTTAATACACAATAGTTTTTGGTTCATATTCATGATAATTATATGCATCTTAACATAAGTAGGGCTAGAACTTGCACTTTTGTGTAACCTATTTTTCCAACAGAAGAGCAACTAGGTAAAAGAGAATATCTATTTGGAAAACTTTGTTAATGATATTTTCTTTTCCATGTTAGGATTTTCTAAAGCTTTTGCTCAACACTGTTGTTTTACTTAATCATCCACCTAAGAGAATTAATTAAGAAATGGAGAGGCAAAGTGGGGTTGAAATGTGCTTTGGGCAACTGAAGAATTTTAAATATGAACTTTTAGCTCAAATTGCACTGTTCCCTTTTACATCTATTTGAACATAAAATTTCATGAAGCAGCCCATCAATGCCCTGTTTTTATGAGATTCTTCCTTAATATCTATCTTTTCCTTCTCCTTTGGAATGCTAAATATCCTCCATCTCTGGATACTAAATTAGGTGCATCTTGAATTTATTTCTTAGAACATAAGAAATCTTTCTCTCCCCTAAAAGCTGTCAGTACCATTTATATTTTAAATGAAAGTCAACCTCTTTCCTGAAGGAGGGATTCCAACTTTCTTTGGGGATTATCTAAACAATGTTATGTGTCCCCTTTTCTCTGTTCCATCTTTACATGAGAAAGTATAAATCATGTAACCTGATAAGTAAACACAACTGACAAGTTATTTCTCTTTCTACAGCGACATCGGTTCTGTAATCTCCCATTTCTTGTAAGGCCTAATTTAGAGGACCGAAACCCCAGTGTCTGCACACAGGGATATTCTGTAGGGAAAGAAAGGGCTCCAGGGGAACGGTATGTTAGAGACACATAATGCAACTTGACCACATGAGTACCTCCTGCTGCTCTGCTTCTCTTATCCCGTTTGGCTGCAAAAGCCAGAAAGCATTTCTGCTGAGAGAAAAAAACAAGCTAAGAGGAAAAACCTAACCGTGAAGCGCTGGCTGCACTCGGTGCCAAGAGCCTGAGACCCTCTTTCGGGCGTGATGTTTCATTGTGAAGGTTTTATGAGAAGTTAGCTTCAACCTATTAAGAAAAGAGCAATTTGGAAATACAGGAAAAAGGGCAGTTTTGCCCATGCATTCTTCTCTAGTATAAACACAGTGTGAGGCCAGTGCTCTTGGCATGACATGAAGCTCTGAACTAACAAGAGAGGTGCCGTGAAAGCTCCCTGGCTTCAGGGGCCTCCTTTCCGTGAAAGTTAAGTGGTCCTGGCTGGTGCTTCGAGGACAAGCTTGACCTGGGATTTGGTGGGAACTTCTAATTGGTGCAGAGCAGCTCGACATAAGTAAAAGTCGTAAACCAACCGGAGAAAGCCTGAGAGGGGCGGCGGGAGCCTCTCTGCGTGTCTGATCAGGAGGAGCCCAGCAGATGGGGCCTGCACGTTTGATTTGTGAGCCTCTCAAGGGGACATGAGGGCGCTTTTTGGAGCCTGTTTGAGAAAGACAAGAAAGTGAATTTTGTCCTCAAAGAAAATGGTTTTGTTGTGATTTTGTTTCCTTTGGCCCAAGTAAATCCCAGCATCCGGCCCACAGGGTAGAGGAGGCAGTGTAGCAAGGCATTCTGGAATCGGATTTGGTGCTGCAGCTGTGCTGGTAGGCTCTAAGGGGCAGGGGACTCCCTGGGATAGTGGAAGCCTTCTGCTGCAGGCAGACGAAATGAATTCTTTTCTCCTAGTTGGAGGCCCAGGCACTAAGTGGTAAGTACACCCACATTTATTTGTTGGTTTATGTGGTCCTGGGAATGGAGTCCAGGGCCTTCACACTGAGCTACAGCCTGAGCTCTTTCTACTTTTTATTTTGAGGTAGTCTCACTAAGTGGCTTAAACTGATTGAGCTGGGCTAAACTTGTGCTACTCCTGCCTCAACCTCCAGCCTCAGCCTCCCAGAGTGTTGGGGTTGCAGGCATGCAGCACCATGCTGGGCTGTGTACCTGCATTTCAAAGTGAGGTGCCACACTGAAAGAAGGCTGGCCAGAGAGTGGTGGAGACCTGCAGCCCAGCACCACTGCAGGCAGTACCAGCCTTGTTGGAGAGCACCGGCAGTTTCTCAGGAGAGGGCTGTGCACTGATGAATCCGACATGGCTTGGTGCAAAGAGCTATAGGACTTCCACTTGGAGAGCTGAGTCCTGCAGCCTCGGTATTCGTGGCATGTAGCCTCAATAATCTAAAAGACAGAGATGGTGGCCATTTCCTGGGGCACAGTGTAGAGCGTGAGAACAACAGGGAGGTGTGTATGTTCTTTCCCAAACTGCAGTGGCAGCTGGGAATGAGCCCTGTGGTGCTTACCTTTGCCCATGAGGACTGCCTGGAGGAGTGAGGTGACCCTGAGCAGAAGCTGACCATGCAGTCCCTGGAGCAGAGGGAAGAAGAAATAAAGGTAGCCAGCCACAGTAAGGAATTATGGTCTAATGATCCCACCGTGAGTTCTGTAGGACCCAAAATGCACCCCAAGAAAAATGAGCAGCCTTTTGCATTCACCCCATTTAGGGAGCATCAGCTTAAAGCACCTCTCTAGTCACAGGGAATCAATTCCAGAGGTACTGGGGTTCATGAAGGTCTTTCTGGCCCTTTCCTTCCTCCCTACCGGTGCACAGAGGCCCCCGTGTGTGTGTGTGTGTGTGTGTGTGTGTGTGCGTGTGTGTCTGTGTGTGTGTGTGTGTCTGTGTGTGTGAGAGAGAGAGAGACAGAGAGAGAGAGAGACAGAGGCAGAGAGAGAGAGGGAGAGAGAGAAGGAGAGAGAGGGAGAGGGAGACATCACTGCTTCAGGGCATCCTGCTGCAGAGTCTGAATCTCTCAAGGGAAGGGACGCAGTCTAAATGCCATTCAGAATTCTATTATGCAAAACATTTAATTGTGTGATGTTTATGTGATTGTAACTGATCAGAAGACTTTGTTAAATGAATGGATTGCTGTGAGGCCTATTGCTTGTTATGATTTTACTTATCTGAAAGCTAATAATATGATCATATTACCTCGAAGACTGTGTAGACTACCACTTGGCATGTCGCCCCAAAGCCACAGAGCAGTCAGCTGGAAAGTGGGCTTCCGCGGACAGACGTGGATTGAGCATGAGTAGATTGAGCAGGGTGTTTTCTAATTGCCCAGCCCAGGAGTCAGTTCTGCTCAGTCCATGTCCCAGGGAAAATTGAAATTTACATTGTAAAAGGCAATATTTAACATCTCTCCTCCTACTTCTGATATAGATATTTTCTGCTTCTGAAATACATTTGGGTAATTGATCAAATAAATGGTTTCTAAAGTGGACATGAAAATGAAGGAAACCTATGTGGTGTCTTCAAGATTCACAGACTGCACATTAAATGTTGGTTTGGGTCGGGTGGAGGTAAGTTTCCTAGTGACCACCCTAACCCTGGGTGGGACTCTGGAAGGAAAAATTACAATGACCCTTTTTTACGCAATAGAAGGGACATTATGTGTAAGGCTGTAGAAGGCAGGCATGTTGCTACTTTATTTATTTATTTATTTATTTATTGGTGCTACTTTAATAGAGCCTCATTTTAAACAGTCCTCAACACTTCATGAGATCATTTGTTAATGTTTAAAATGGTGTGTTAGGGCTGAGGATATAGCTCAGCAGCATAAGCGTCTGCCTGGCAAGTGCAAGGTCCTGAGTTCGATTCCTGGTACAAAAAAAAAATGGTGTGTTAAGTTTTTAAATATCCAGATAGTGACCTGCTCCTGACATAGGTTTCCTTAGAACAAGACAATGTAGGGACTCTGCCAAGCGAGCTCCCTGAGGTCAGATGGAACATCTGTTCTCCAGTGTAAACTAAAACATATTGTAAACAATGATAAAGTTCTTTCTGCAGGGGGGGAGGGGGACTAGCAAAACCCTGCTAAGTTCCTGAAAGGCATTGTTTCCTGATGTAGCCTAGGGAGTCCCCAAAGTGTGTGGTACCAGCCGCTGGCCTTTGTGGAAGACATTTTCCCACTAACCAGGCTGTAGGGGAGATTTCTTTAAGTTTCCTTTATGTGTATACGTTCGTGTGGGATACACAATAATTACACTCCCGGGTGCTAGATCATTAGACTCTCAGGCAGCTCCCGGCCCGGCTCCTGCACATGCGTTATGAAAAGCTGATGCAGATCTGCTGGGAGGTGGAGCTGAGGTGGTGAGGCACACAGTGGGAGCTGCTGCAAATGCAGGCAGAGCTTTGCCTGCTTAGCCACTGATCAGCTCCTGCTGGGCATCTGGACGTTACAGGCCAGGAGCCTTTGCCCTTAAGGAAATAGTGATTAGTGTAAAAGCTGTGTGTGTCTGGTAATTTACACATCTTACGTGTATTTTTATTGATTAACATCTGCTCATCCATTCTGCTTCATGAAAGCAGGGACTCCTTGCCTAGCATTTAAAGTGCTGCCCAAGCCTACAGTCAGTTCATCGCTTTGTGTTTTCCTTCCTATCAAAGGTATTTCCCTGAACATCGTCCACTGTCTCTCCCTTCTGCCTCTGACCTTGTCTCATTGTCACCATCCTGGTGGCCTCACCACCTCTGCCTCTGGCTGCAGGGTGTGATGGTGACTGCGGCCACAGAGGCAGGTCACAAGGTAGCTAAGGCTGTGTAGTGCTGGCACTTTTAAGGTTCAGGGGGCTGCATTTTCTTCAGCATGGGAAACCCCTAGGCCTTCTGAGCATCTCTAGAAGTGGTGACTAAGCTCTAATGAACAGCTCTTCGATTCTAGTTGACACATTTTTATTGGTAAGAGCATACTTCAGGCAGTCTCCAGCACGCCGCTCTGGTAAGTGGCTGTGGCCCGGCAAGCCGCGGCCACCCCAGGGCGAGAACCACATCAGCGTTTCCTGAGACCCACGACGTGCCATGTTGGACCTTGGGGTGCTGGGAAAATAAGCAGCCAGTTCACCCCTCTGGTGGGTGGCTGTGAGCCGACCAGGGCACGGGCTAAGAATCAAACATCCATCCATCCACCACCACCCCCCACTAGCAAGTGAGAACAGGAGATCTGAGCATGCGATATAGCAAATAAGGGGGATTTTCTTCTGCCATCTCTTTGAAGGCAAATATTTTTATCTGTTTTGCTCTGTCCTGATCAATGCTATTTCTCTATTCAATATTCCGTTTTTATAATTTCGTTATTTCCTTCGATATTGCTCTATCTGATTGAAGAAACAACTATTGTGAAGAAAACCAAATGTACTATTGTACCTATTGCTGTTATTCCAGTAACCTGCTCTGAAATTCTGTACCAATTTCACTGCACTGCCTTAGTTTGCTATGTCCTGTCTTGTTCTGCTGTATTTTACTACCTTCAAAATAAAATAAATAAATAAATAAAATAAAAAAAGAAAAAAAATTTAAAAAGTAAATAACAACAAAACAGATCAGTAAGGTATGGAGCAACCTGAAACATGATATAACTAAACAGATAATGGACTTAAAAAGCAAAAGGAGGAAAAGCAAGTGCTCTAAAGGATATAACTGCATGTATATTTAAGTGTGTAGGATTGATAATCATGTTGCTAAGTTTTTGTTGGATCGGTAAACAGAACTGTCTGTAGCCTCACTGTTTGAATGTCCACTTTGTATGCTTTATTTTTGTAACTTGAACAACTACATCCAAGAAGACAATATGTAATGTATCAACTAGTGATTTCTTACTGTTTATTTTTTTTGAAATTCTGTATTGTTTCTACCCTTTTTTTTTTCTGTTTTGCTTTTCTTCCCCTCTCTTCAAATAAAGAAAAAAAGAGCATACTTCAAGTATGCAAACAAATGTAAGTATTCTTACAATATGCAAGGGCTGACTGGTAATTTGAGAAAATAGAAATGAGTGCTGATATTTGATTTTTATCACGAAGACTTCTCTCCACGTCATCATGGATCATTCTACTAGGATTCCCTCCACTTAAAACAAAAAGTAAGCAGGGCCAAGGGTGTAGCTCAGTGGCAGAGCACTTTCCTTACTTTTATCAAACCCTGTGTTTGATCCCAAGAACCACAAAAAGTTCACAGAATCTGATGGAGTTTTTATTGGTTGGTTATTTTGTTTGAAAGCAAGAAATAATCAATAAAGAGACAGTATTCACAGAGAAGAAACAGCACGCACTCCTAGATCCTGTTTGTTAGTCTGGTGGTTAGATTCCAGTTCTACAACTTCCTTCAACAAAATTTGCTTATCTCTCCAGTAAGTAATATTAAACTATTTCCCAAAGGGAATGACTTCTGGTTATATATTTTGGCTTGTGTGGTTGAGAAACAGAACCAGTGGAGTGTTGGAGGATTCTGAGAGGGCCTTTATTAGATCGGCCCACACAGTCAGAGGTTGGACAGCCCTGCAGGGGCCTGGGGCGGACTGGGGAGCTGAGCAGGTCAGAAGGTGTGTGGTTCCAAAGGCCAGGAGCCTCCAAACCAGGGACCAGTGATGGAGCCCTGGTCTGAAGCGGAGAGCCTGGAAGCTCCCTGCAGACTTATTGTCTGCATCCACATTTGAAGGCAGAAGACGCTGAGTCTGATGTTTGTAGGTGATGGCAGTTCCCAAAAAATGCACTTGTTCAAGAAGGGTGGAGCTTTTGTGGGCAGGATAGCACCCCCCTTTTCCCACTTTTGGTTCCATCAGGGGTCCTGCCTATTGAGAAGCTCCATCCACATACAGGGTGTGTCTTTTCCCCGCAGTTCACTGATTTATGCACCAGTCTTCTCTGGAAACGCCCTCTCAGACACACCAAGATTGTGCCTCATCAATCCGATCAAGTTGACATCTCTCCATCCAATCAAGTTTACAATCAGGAGTAACTATCACCACAAATGAGTCAGAAAACTAAGACAGGCGTCCCTTCTTGGAATGCACACTAAGGGACTGGCTGTTCTTTTAGGAACACCCAGCAAAGAGGCCAGCACACACTTTTACATTTTCAAGTAACTTGTGTATACACACACACACACACACACAGGTTTCACTAATAGGAAGCCTGCTTTAAAGCCAAAGCAATGAGCTCTTTTCATTCCTTCCAGACTGCTGTCCAGTGTGCATACATTAAATTAGAGCTTGGGATTTACCTAATGGTTTTCAGAAGCCAAGTCCATAGTGTTGATTGATGCTGCCTCCTAATGCCAATGATGTGTGTCCAGTAAATCATGAGAACATTTTCCCTGTGGTAATGTATTAAAGCCATACATTAAGAGCTACTGTGGCTCCCGTGATATATTGCTTGCGGGAAAAACACACCAGCTTCTTAAGGCTGTGCTGTTCATACTTGGCAGACTTAAGTTGGCCTCCTTTTCTGCAGAATCTTTTTGCAACATTGAGAGTGTTCTGAGAATTTGTGTTTCTCCACCAAACATCAGTGAAATATTCCTCAGATTTCTCTGATTTCTTTGTTCTAAAGGACCAAAATTCTATTCAAGTACAAATTCTTGTGAAAAATTTGAAGACAGGTTAGAAGAACAGATCTGAGTCACATTGGGGTGAGCATCCAGCCATTTCACTTGATAGACAATGTGTTCCTCAACAAGGTGGTCAGTCAGACTCAGTAAAAGGGGCAGTGGGGAATCTGCACCTTCAAGGTCACAGAAAGGATGGCCTGAGATTGCACCTGTAAATGGGCAGCCTAGAAATTGGCACCTAAATCAAGAGGTCGATAGCTAAGATTTCCAGCAGGAATCCGCTGACCACCCATTCTGTACCCATTGAATGTTTTCATAATGACCACTTTATCTGAGCTGCTTGAGTGACCAGGCTTAGAGGGTCAGGGCTCATGAGCCAGATAATGTCCTCCCACTTGGAAATCAGGATCTAGGGCCAGTGGCAGTTTCGGCAGCTCGGTCCTCCCCAGCCAGCTCCCTTCCCCGTCAGAAGCGACAGCCCGGCATCGGATCCAAGCACAGAATTCCCTGTGGGGCAGTGTAGACAGGGGGCGAGGAAGCTCCAGTCATCCTAGGTTGGGATCCTGTGTTTTTTTTTTTTTTCCAAATAACTTCATAACAAAATAACTAGAATAACACCAGTTAGTACACTGGTGTACCATAATCTTAAAAACTTGGCCAGAATGTTACTCAGAATGCAAGGCATAAAAAAGGAAATGGACAGATAAAAGCACAAAACTTTCTTCTCAATGATCTATGGGAAACTAGTAGTATAAATGAAACAACTTAACATAGACATTGGAATTTTTCAGCAACAACCCAATAGAGAACTTGGGTAATTATTTCAACTTCTCCCTGCTTCCTAATTATTTGTCTTCTACTTTGCTCTTTATTTATATCTGTATATATTTTGAGTTTCCTACATAAGCAAAACCATGTAACATAAACATAAATGTGACTGCCTTATTTTATTTATCATTATGCTCTCAGCTTGCACCAATTTGCCTACAGATGCCTCGAGTTTATCTATCTTTATAGCAAAGTAGTACTCCATTGTGTATAAATGACACATTTTCTTTGTTGACGAACATATGGGCATTTCTAAGCGTTAGCTATTATGAATTGCGCTGCTGTAAACGTAAGGATGTGCGTATCACTGTAATGTGACGTCTCTGTCTCTCGGGAAGTTCTGAGAAGGGGGATACGTGGGTCAAGGTGAAATTTCTATTTTCAGTTTTTGAGGAATCTCCACGCCGATTTAAACAGTGGCTGTACTGGTCTACTGCCCACCACTTGGAAGAGGTCCTCTTTTCCCTCCATCTTTGTGAGCTTTGCATCCTGTGTTTTGGCTCTCAGTGTTGGAATCACGAGGTTGAAGAGACGGCCCTTTCCACAGAGTACAGCTGAAGTAACCTTGTTTTGCGCATTGTGGGTGATGTCTGGTAACTCTCTCTGTGGAGGTGCCAGTGGTCTGACCTTGCACTCAGCACACTGTGGCTACTGTGTTAGTCCAGCACAGGCACCTCTGCTCTGTCATCTTGTGGGCCAGGGGAGCAGAGGGGAGCTCAGTGTTAGAATGTTCTGGAGGAGCAGCATCACGATGACATGCACACCTCACGCCACCGTGGGATTTGTTAGGCAGGCTTACAGGAGCAGGAGCAGTCCCAGGAGCTGTCTGCTGGGCCCGCAGTAGGAGAGTCAGTGCTCCGGGGAGCAACAGCGTCCAGGCCTGGCAGCTGCAGCCTGGCAGCTGGACGCTCTCTCTGGTGCCAGTCTGCTGGAAGACTGAGCCTGTACTGGAGGTTGAAGAGACCACAGCGCAAACTCCAAAGGCCTCGCCAAGACCCACGCTCCTCAGGTAAGGGGCTACTGCCTTCTTCTTTTCATGTTTCTTCTGTCCAAGCCACAAGCCTTTGGCGTGGATCTTCCCTCCTCGGCTTGCAGGTCTAGGCCGTGGCCTCCGACACACTGACACCAGTCTGCTACCTGGTTTTTTACTCAAGTCAAGATGAGATATTGATCACACAGAGGCTGAATTAATACTTAGTTTTGTACCTCCCACTCCTGTGATAACAAAGTCACCCCCATAGTCACAGCAGAATCCATTCATGAGAGTGGGTTGAATCTCTTTTTTTATTTTGAAGAGAATAAAACCAAATGAGACAAAACAAAATAGAGTCAGTAAAAACAAAAGGATGGACATAGTACACGACTTAAAAACAAAATACAAGGAGATCAACAATGGCTACCATAATGTCTCCTGTTATCTTCAAAAGAATTGCCCCTCATCAAGCATAATAAAATTGAGCAAAACAGTACACAACAAAATCAATAAAAACAAAACATTGGAGACATCATAGGACTTCAAAAGAAGATAATAGTCAAACCAGAATGGGTATCAGAGTATATCATATTGTCTTCAAAGTAGCTGCCTACACCCTCAGATTTGATACTATCAAACAAAACAGATTCGAATAAAATCAGTCAAAACAAGACAGTGAGAGCAATACAGGGCTTCAAATCAAGCTAATAGGAAATAAAAAATGATTACCATAGTACATCCTGCTATCTTTGGAATAGCTGTCTGTGCCCTCAAATCTAGTACAAGTAGACAAACTAGAACAGAATATAACCAAACTAAACAGGGTGATGAAAATAATATGGGTTTCAAATCATGATACAAGATGAGCAATGTCCTCTGCCTTCCCTTTTTAGACAGTTCCTCCCCTTTCATTTTTCCAGGGTGCACTGTACATTTTGTATCCCACTAACTCCTTTAGTTTTTAAATTAGGGAGGCAACCCGCTATTCACCTAAATGATTCTGAGTCTTTTTACCCTTGAGCATGATCTCATTTTATCTGTTTACCTACAAGAATCTCAAGGTTTTCTTTTTTTTCTTTTTCTTTCTTTCTTTCTTTCTTTTTTTTTTTTTTTTTTTGGTGTTGGGGATCAAACTCACGACCTCATGCTTGCCAGGCAGATACTTATGCTGCTGAGCTAAATCTCCAGCCCAAGGTTTTCTTTCTTTATAGCTGAGTAGTTTTCCATTGTATAAAAAAGTCATGGCTTTCTAACCAGTCTGCAGCTGATGGGCAAGATACCCCCACTTTTTTCTGGATCCCTGTCACAAAGAGCATTTTTTTCTCATCTTTGATGTTGAGTCTATAAACCCTCTTTCAGGTTAGTTATCTTTCTTATATAGAGCATCTTGATGGACCCTCTCTCCTGATCCACTCTGCCTCTGTTTCTTTTTATTAGTGTATCAAGGTCATCCATATTAGTGATTATGGCCAACCTTCTCTGCCTCATCTCTGCCATGCTATTTTTCTGTTGTTGTTTGTCTACTTTTCCTCTTCATTCCACTGTCTGCCCCATTCAGTGAGCCCCCTCTGCTGTTGTTCCTGAAACTATGGTCTTTTCTCTCTCTCCAGAATGTCCTTCAGTATTCTCTGTAGGGTTGGATTGGTGGTCATGAACTCCCCCAGTTCCTCTTTGTCATGGAAGCATCTTGTTTCTTCATTAATTTTGAGAGACAGTTTTTCAGGGTACATCAGTCTGGGTTGGAGGTTATTTTCTTTCAGGGCTTGGAATACTTTGCTCCAAGCTCTTCTTCATTTGATGGTTTGTGTTGAGAAGTCTGTGGTGATTCTGATGGGTTTTCCTTTATAGGTGATCTGTTTCTTTTCTCTGACAGCTTTTAATATTCTGTTCTTGTGTTGAATTTCTGGGATCTTGATTATTATATGTCTGGGTGTAGATCTATTTTGGTTATAGTTGGCTGGAGTTCTGTATGCCTCATTTATCTGAATATCATTTCCTTTTCCTATGCTTGGGAAGTTTTGTTTTAATTATTTCTGTAAATAGCCTTTGTATTTCATTTGTGTTTACCCCTGCTTCTTCACTCATTTTTTTATTTTTAAGTTATAGATCCTCTTGTCATCTTCTAGCCTTTGTATTTTTACTTCCTGGTTCTTTGTTATTTTTAAGAGATCTTCCTTTCACAACTACAGATTGCAAATCTGTCATCAAGGTTTGATAGTCTAGTTTCTTTCAAGCAGTTTTGCCAGCTTTCAATGGAGTTCTTAATTTCCTGGTAATCTCTTTGAATCTGTTTCATGTATTCTAAATCATTTTTATATTCTTCATTGAAGGTTTCCCTCCTTTTTCTATGCTCCTCTATTCTTCCATCTGTGTCTTCTTTAGAGGTGCTTAGCAGTTCTTTTATTACGTTTCTTACATTTTCTTTTACCTGTAATAGTATTTCTGTTCTGAGTTCTTTTACAGCTTCATGAAGTTGTTTTGTTATTTCAGTTGCTGCTATTTCAGAGACTGCAGGTGTGCAACTCCCGATCTCTTCTGTGTTTACATCTCCTGGGCCAGTACTGCATGGGTTGGAGGCCAGAGACTGCCTTTTGCTTCTTCCTCTTGTCATGTTCCTGGTTTCTTCCAGACAAGTGGGTAGTGGGGTCTCCAGCACTTCCTGTATTGGTTATAATTACTCTGAAGCATGTTGGTTAGGGATTTCTGCTCTTGGCTGCTTTTCCCAGCCTGCTGGTGGCTACTGGAGTGCAAGCAGGGGTAGGGCAGGCTGCTACCTCCTGCATCCAGGGCTGATTAACAGCAGGCAGCCCTCACTGCCAAGTAAAGTACGCAGTGCGCACAGAGTGGGCGGAGCTGATTGAGGGTAGATTTAGGGAAACCTGGGCAATGGCTGTTGGACTGTGTACAGGGGCGGGACTCAGTCCAAGCAATTTCCACCAGTCTGCTCCAAGCTAGAAGTGGCTGAATGAAGCCCGCTGCAGTTCTGGTTCTGGGCTTATCCCACCCGACTCCAAAATGGCCCCTGGCCAATCACCCACTCAGGTGGGAGGACTGAGTCTCCCACACTCAGCACCAGC
>PVLA01018731.1:0-13843 GCA_004027455.1 Hydrochoerus hydrochaeris
ATATACAATATGACATTGGGAAAATATCTACCCTAAACAATATTGGTTTAGGCAAATTTGCTATTATTGTATAATTTTTGAAAATAATTGTCAAAAAGGATTAGTTGTTTCTAGGGACAATTCCTAGTTCATGATATTGAGATCATTTAGTTTGTGTTCAGAAAGCCTGTATTTCTCCTTACCATAAGAGAAGGATAACAATCTAACTAATCAAAATATTTCACTAGAAAGTTTAATTATAACACAAGGTAAAAGTAGCCTAAAATCTAGTGTATTTTTTATATTGCATAATAATGAAACATTAGGAGATCAACTACATTAATTACCACATTTATACAAAGTTTAAACTTTTATAAACATGAATATTTTATATCAGTCAAAGTATAACTTAAAAGTTAATATATGTATGACATGTGAATATAAAATGAATATATATTACAGATTTTATTTATTTCATTAATGAGGAGACTACTAAGAGGGTAAAACTGACTCCAAAACTGTATGATGAACAGAAGTTTATATAATTGATCAGGAAATTTTTTTAAAAAATTAGAATAAAACTGCTAACTTAGATACAATATCATTATTGTCTAATGAATAATAAAATCATAATGATGATATTCATTTTTTTCATGAAAAAATTATAAATTTTCAGTAACTTCATAATGTCTTGATTCTTATCAAGCAGTAAAGAGAAAAACCACACATGTGTTCATTCCCCCAGAAATTCACATAAACTTTGCTTAAGTTTCATAAACAATGTCTCAAAATAATACTACAAGGACACGCCATGCACATTTTTGCACTTTCTAATAATTTTCTTAGCAATCTCTTTGATTTGATTTATAAATATCTTCAAATACATGTCCTGGAGAATGAATCCAAAGTCTTTATGCTGAGCTAGAGAAAAAAGGCTATCTTTAATCTAGTTTAGCTTATTTGCTTAGATGTAACACAGTTGTTAAACATATAATTTTTCTTGGTCATATAGTATTTAAAAAGTCCTATTTTTTCTTTATAAAGATTCTAAACAGTCAAGGGCAAGAAGTCATTGCATAGGTTTCACTGTGGTACTCCAAAAATGTAGTAGATTCTACTCTCCTTGGGACACTCAAAACACTGTATATTAAAATCCTTTTTTGCACAAAGTGATCTTAAAAATTATCACTTGTAAGTCTGGCATAAGCCAGGTAACAATCCAGTTTCCTATGAGGATTTTGTAGGTATTTATCACATTTTATCCATAAGCATGGGCTTACTGTACTCAATTTAAAAATACTTATACTTAAATACAGTGTATCTGTGTAACTTTGACTGTATAACCAGTTTATCCAATTTGATACAAATACTTATTGAAATAATGAAAAAACTACTACCATAAAATAAGAAAATTGACTAAAATCATTTATTCCTGAATTAAGGACTTCAGCAAGAATTAAATTCCATTTAAAATGTTTTCACATATAAAAGAGCAATATGTAAAACAGGTTAAATATTAAAAAGAAAGAAAAATTAGCCTCTGTATAATGATTAGTAAATAGAGCTGAAGAAAAACATAACTATACCAAAGAATAACTGCTAAATTTTTCTCTTTTGTTCATCCAGTATTGTATACTTAGTTCTCATTTCTCTGAATCTGTGTCATCAGTCAGCTTTCCTGAAGTCATCTACTTCTGAAACAGAGCTCTGTGCAGGGCTAGATAACACATGCCTGTAATCCTAGCATTTTGGGTTGCTGAAACAAAATGATCATAAATTCTAACCCTTCCTGGGCAATTTACCCACTTACCAACAGCTTATCTCAAAATTAAAATATAAAGTGGCTGGAAATGTAACTCAGGATGAGGACTCTGGATTCATTGTCCAGGAGAAAAAGAAAACATGAAACAAAGTAAAGTTAAAACAAAAAAAATTATAAGAAATACACTAGGGATGTAGCTTAATGTTTAGGTCCTGGGATCAACCCACAGGCCACCTTCCTCCCTCCAAAAAAACTAGATTTGGAATGATTAATTCAATCATAATCTCATATAGTTTAAACTCATATTACTAAGAAATACAAGTTTAAATATTAGTCAGGATTCTCTTATTTTACATCTCAATAATTACTTTACCCTGTAGACACTTTGCTTGAGATGTTGATGTCTCTTCTTTGGTGAAGACAAGAATAATTTTATTTATTTATTTATTTATTTATTTATTTTTACTTAGAGAAACAAAGAAACAGAAAAAAGTGTAGAAATAATACAGAATTTCAAAAAAAGTTAAAACTAAGAAATCACAAGTTGATAAATTACATATTGTCATCTTAGAAGTAGTTGTTTAAGTTATAGAATCAAAACATAAAACATGGAGAGACAATCAAACAATGTCAGTGCAAACTATTCGGTTCAGTGATCCAACAAAAATTTAGTAATATGGCTATCAATTGTACACATTTAAATATACATGAAGTTATATACTTTAGAGCACTTTCTTTTCCTGTTTTTTACAACAGAAATTACACATTTTGGGTTTTATTACTCCTACAGTTCTTATTACTTTTTACACTAGAGACACAATGTGATGTTTATAAATATGACTCCTATTTATTTCACTTGTGAGGATAGACTCAAGTTGTTTCCATTTACCTATGAAGGCCTCAAGATCATCATTTCTTATACCTGAGTAATATTCCATTGTATAAAAATACCACATCTTTTTCATCCACTCTGCAGTTGATGGGCATTTTAGTTGTTTTCAAGATTCAGCTACTACAAATTGTGCTGCTCTGGGTCAAATATATCACTGTGAAATGACCTTTTCAGTTTTTCTGGGAAAATGCCTAGGATGGGAATAGCTAGATTGAATGGAACTCCCAATCCTAGTCTTCTGAGAAATCTCCGTACTGATTTCAATAGTGGCTGCACCAGACCACACTCCCACCAAGAGTGAAGCGGTGTTCTTTTTTTCCTGCAGCCTCACCAACATTTGTTATCCGTTGATTTCTTGATGGCAGCTATTCTATCTGGAGTGAGATGAAATCTCAACGCTGTTTTAATTTGCATTTCTCCAATGACCAGTGATGGTGAACATTTCTTCATGTATTTATTTGCCATTTGTATATCTTTCTCTGAGAACTGTGTGTTCATTTCAGATGCCCATTTTTGAAGAGAGTCTTTGAATTTGGGGAGCTTGATGGCTTTCAATTCTTTATATGCTCTGGATATAAATCCTTTTGTCTGAGGGGTTGCTGGATACAATTCTTTCCCACTGTGTGTGTTTTCTTTTTACTATGTTGGTGATTTCTTTTGAAATGCAGAAACTTTTCAATAATATGAGATCCCAGTTGTTGATTCTTTGAAGTGTTTTCTGTGCAGTTTGTGTTTGGTTCATGAATTCTCTGCCTACCCCTATGTCTTCAAGACATCTGCCTACCTTGTCTTCCAGTAGATTTAGTGTTACCATGTTAATATTTAGGTCTTTGATCCATTTACACTTTAGTTTTGTGCATGGTTATAGGCACGGATCTAGTTTCAGTCTTTGGCATGTGGAGAGCCTTTTTGTCCAACAACATTTATTAAAGAGGCTATTCTTCCAGTGAACATTTTTAGCCATTTGTCAAATATCATGTGGCTCAGTGTGAAGATAAGAATTCTAAATTGATTAAACTCATGAAGCAAGAATCAGAGGAGAACAAATTTCATTTGTAAATGAAGGTAAACATATGTAATGTATTACAGTAATCATTAATTCAAAGTGGAACAAAGATGTTGGAATATACATATAAATATTCCACAAGATTTTCATCCACTTTCCTTAAAGATTAGAACCACATATTAGGAAGAATGATCACAATGACAAATACCAACTCACAGTAGAGTGTTTAAAAATGTAAGTCACAGAATATTTATAATAAAACAAGTTACATGCAAAAAGTCTATTTACAAATAATTTCCTCTTTGTTTTGGGGTATTCTCCTTATACATATTTTTACAATAATTTTGATTCACTTATAAATATTGAGCAGATCAAATAAATTTAAACATTTTTCTTAAAGTGAAAAAAGGAATAATTGTTATTTTCTAGGGCTCTGCTGGTAAATTTGAAATGAATTTTTAGTTGTGAAGACATCTTTAAAGGTTTTTAAGGAGGATGCAATCTTTGGAAGATAAAAACTGAAAGAAACTTTTATCAGAGAAGATGTAATTATTTGATTGAGATAGTATGATGGACATTTGGGAAGCAATATTGTTTATTCATTTATTTGAAGTGTCAAAGAAATATTTAAAAATAAACATAGAATAAGGTTGCATGTCTGTAGAAGATTTAGCCTTTTTCATATGAAGACTCTTTGTTCTTTTATTTTCAGTAATCTAGCACAGACTTCAGCAAACTTCCGTCTACAAGCCTTGAGTTCATGGATACAGTTCATGACCTAAAACTAGTTTTTAAACAGTTGGAAAAAATTGAAATAGGAATAACATGTCTGTTATGTGGAAATTATTTGAAATGTCTGTATTCATACATAATAAACCTTTTGAAAAAGACAAATAGGCTTAATTGTATACATATTAGGTCTAGGCACTTTTGCGCTAGAATTACAGATTGGTTGTGTTAGAGATCTGATGGTCTTCAATCCCTTTGTTGACTCCTAAAGCTCAAAAAGTCATCACAAGGAACCAAAACTTTTTTCTGGTGAGAAAGTGAATCACTGATCTTTAAGCAGATTACACAGACAATAACCTTTTCATTACTTCTCATTAAGAGTAAAAATTTTAAGATCAATTGTTTCTTACAGAAATTGTTATCATGCTTATAAAATAAACCAAACTCAAATATACAAAGCAAAATTTTCTGTTACTATGATGGTATATTTAAATTCTCAATTACTTTTGAAAATATTTTGGATAGTAAGATATAAATAGACAAGGACTTTTGAGGCTTTCTCAACCCATAGAAATATGTAATGCTCTAATTTTGGGGGGGTGGATAATGTGTTCTAGTTTATTAAAATCTTCATAGTTTAGAAAATATTTCAAATAAGAAAAGGTTTTTTGCAATTTTATATCTAGCACTGGGAGAGATTATTACTTCATTTTTTTACTTCAACCCAAAGTAAAAAATAAATACAAAGAAATAAAGCAAAAAATAAATACTAAAAAATAAATGGCTCATTTCTGTTCTATGTAAAGATAGCACAGGGCAACTTTTGTGAAGATGGGTTAAGAAAGAAATTGTAAACCCTTATTTTATGGCATTAGAAGCTTCAGCAACGAGATGATTATTGGATACTCACCACTTGGCACCCAGGTGCAAGGGCAGAGGAGACCAGGTCCTGGCTGCAGTCCACAAGGAGAAACATATGCTATTTTGGAAGCACTCTTTCTCAGAGAGATCAAGGTACAGTCAAAGACAGCACATGTAACTTTTTATTCTCTAATTCCTGTGGAATTTGTACTGGTTTTAAACTTTTCCTATCCATTGTGCCCTGGTTGTTTTCTGAGATTAATTTTGTATAAGTACTCCACACTACTGATTGCACCACTAGAGGTCCTCTAAGATTAATTCTGTCAAGTAAACTTGTACTATACTGAACAAGAGTGGTGAGTGTATACACCCATGTCTCATTCCTTATTTTAAAAGAAATGTTCTCAGCTTTTCATTAAATAAAATGTTTGCTATGAACTTTTCATACATAGCCTTTATTATATTATGATCTTTCTATAATTTATATTATGATATTTCTATAATACTCATTTCTTCAGAATAATTATCATGAAGAGATGTTTAATTTTACTGAATTTTTATATTGTATGGATTGAGATTATCATGGCATTTTTGTCTTTGTGTTTATGTGCTGAATTATTTTATCAGTTTATGTAAAATGAACTATCTTGGCATCCCTGAAGTGAAACCAAGTTGCTAATTGTGCATGATCTTTTTAATGTGTTGAAGTCTATCTGCAATTTTTTAAGAAATTTTGTTGCTATATTGATCAAAGGTATTTGTATATAGCTTTTTTCAAGACAAAATCTCACTGTGAACTTCAGGCAGGACTTTCGATCACTATTCTACCTATTCTGCCTCAAATACAAATAAATCCTGCCTCGGCCTCCCATGCACCACCATGCCTGACTTGTATATAGATTTTACTTATCATTGTGCCTTTATCAGCCTTTGGAAACAGGATAATACTGGCATAGTACAATGAGTTTGGAAGAGCCACTTTCCTTTCTACTTTCGGGTCTTGCCTTCTTTCTTTCCATTTTACTGTATTTTGAGCAACAACAGTACTAGCTGTTCTTTAAAAGACTGCTAAAATTTATTAATGAAAATGTTTAGTGCTGGACTTTTCTTTGTTGAGAAACATTTTATTACTGCATCAGTTTCATTACATTTTATTAGTCCATTTAGGATTTTAATGTCCACTTGGTTCAATTTCAGATCATATGTGTATAACAAATTTGTCCCATTCTTTAGAATTTCTTTCATGGGATTGTAATACTTGAAACTAATGACAAATGCTCGTCAAAATTTCAGTTACTGTTGTAATATCCCATTTTCGTAATTAGTTTTACTTATTTGAGTCGTCTCTCTCAATGTTTTGTTTTTTTTAATTTGATCTTATCTTTTCAAAAACCAACTCTTTCTTTTGATATGTTGTATTGTTCTCTTAGTCTCTGTCATTTAATTCAACTTGCTTTTAATTTTTCCATTTACTTTTGGGTTTATTTCATATAGGAGAACTTCATTTTCCTCATTAATTTATTACTGATCCATTAGTTATTTTTTTCATGTAAACTCTCAGAACTGTAAACTTTCCTCCTAGTACTATTTTCTCTGTGTCCTACATATTGCAGTATATTTCTATTTTCATTTCACCCAAGAAACATTGTAATCACTGCCTTGATTTCTTTTGTTTCTTTTGTTTTGAGACAGCACCATGTATTTCAGACTGCTCTTGAGCTCACTGCATAGCCCATTTCTTCCCAAACTCCAAATGATCCTCCTGGCTCAGTCTCCTAAATGCTGCAATTACATGTGTGTGCTACCAGGTCCAGCCACACTTGGCTCCTTATAGATCCAGCATTCATTCAAAAGTATATTAATTTTTCATGTGCTTGCATAGTTTCTATTGCTTTTTGATTTCTAGTTTTGCTTCACTATGTTTTGTATACAATAAATTATGCAGTTTTCAGTTTTTGTAACTTGAAACTTGCATACTGTCAATTTTGGAAATAGATTCATGAACTAATAAAAATAAGATGTGTTATGTAGCTACTGAGAGTAATATTCTGTAGATGTCTATGAAGTCCTTTTCATGTACAATGCAATTTAACTATGACTTTTTTCTTCCATTTTTTTGTCCTGATGATCTATGCAATAGCAAGAATATGCCATTGAAGAATTCCATAGTTATTTTATTGAGGCTTGTCTCTCCCTTACTGTCCCACAGTGTTTCTTTTATAAAACTTGGTGCATCAAGGCTGGAGATACATTACTCAATTACAAATTATACTAAAAACATAATAATAAAAGCAGCATGATAGTAGCATACAAAGAGACATATAGACCAATGGAGTAGAATAAAAGACCCAGAAACAAACCCACTCAACTAGAGCCATCCGATTCTTGAAAATGGATCAAAAAACTGATACTGGAAAACAGAGTGTCTTTGCTATTTTTTCTCATGCTGAGGCAAAATACCTGACAGCCAAAATTAAAGCAGGAAAGGTCTATTTCAGCTTAAAATCTGTAGAGGATTCAGTCCATAATCACCAGGTTACAAGGCAGGGTGACATTGCAGAGGAAAAACATTTCATGTCAGGTAAAAGACAGCAAAAGCATATAATCAGCCAGCAGCAAGAGACAAGCAACTAACCTCTTTCTGTCCTTTCTATCTTACACAGACTACCTACTCTTAGGATTAGCAGTAGCCACATCCTTAAGCTAGTATTGCATCAGAGATTCCACATCACACACCTAGATCTAGTCACTTCCAAAAAGCTCCAGCTATGAAGGCTTTGGAGGGATGTCTAGACACAAATCAAGTTACTCAGTTTATTGAGCAATGTAATGACTTCCTTCTCTACAGATGGATTACCATGTAGAAGGCAGTCTGAGACCAAGTCTCAGACTTGGTCTTGTATGAACTATGGATTTCTTGTGCAGTTATAATTAACAGTCTGTAGCTGTCATCAATTATACAAAATCTTTAAGATATTTTAACTCAGTAAAATAACACTAAACACAATGAGCTATTTGGTTTCACTTCAGGGATGCCAGGATAGTTCAATTTACATAAACTGAAAAAATAATTCATCACATAAACACTAATCAACTTTGAAGTTCTGATACATTTTAGAAACATGTTCATGTCACAGTAATTTATAAGATGAGAAAGATTATAACATGCCCATTATGGTCAATGTGGTAGTTATAATTTCAATCTTAATATTTATTATATATATATGTATATATATTTAGAGAAGACAATTGCGATAATATCATTTAAAATTCAGCAAGACTTCTATTATCAAGATTTTGTTTAGGGACATAATCTGGAATAAATATATTTAAAAGAGTGAAGATAAAAAAGAAGAGGATACATTGGAAATACATATCACAAAACAGATAATGTGGTGAGAATAAGAAAGTATTTTGTTAGAAAACTTAAATTAGAAGTATAGATATGTGAATGGAAGAAAAAAATAAAAATGATCTTTTTTAACATCAACTGTCTCCCAAAGGCTTCATCTCCAGTTTGTGGCACTATTGGGAGGTGGTGGATCCCTTAGGATGTGAGGCTCAGTGAGGGGAAGGTTGGTCACTGGGGATATATTCTTGAAGTGCATATTGGAACTCTGGCCATTTCTCCCTGCACTTCTCAACTTTCTGGCAGCCATAGATGAATAAACCTCCTGTACCATATGCTTCTGCCATGATATACTGTACTATCACAAGAACAATGATGGATCCAAATGATTATGGACTGAAACCTTTGAAACTGTAAGCAAAATAAAACTTTCCTCCTCATAAATTATCTCATGTATTTTTCACATAGTTTTATGGAAAGCTGACAGTAAAGATCTCAAGAAGGAAAGCAACATTCTATAGAACATTTAGCTTAAATTAGAAACTGACAGAATTGGCTTTGTACTAAAATGAGCACAATAATGGATTGAATATAAAGAACAGCTCAGTGGGTTGTATATAAAGATTAGCTAAGACTGTTACAGGAATAAAATTATGAAGCTGCACAAAATTAAAGTTGTAAAACAGACATCAACCAATCAAAAATATCCTACACCCATGTAGTAAAATACTTCTTTCTGTAAGACTTTCTGTAAGACTCAGTGAATCTAGTAAGGCTTTAAACTGCAATTGAAAATAAGACAGTGTCTGAAAGTCCAGATGGTGTGGACTTGTAATAATGGATCTGTAGTGGACTGAATGGGCCCCTAGTGAACAAGAAATAGTTAATTCTATTGAAATTGAATCACTTAGTAGACCATAGTTTATGTGCACTGATTCCATCTGGCTTCATAAATATATTAGCCATAAAAAAGATATGAGAGGAAATAAATACTGGTACATTTCAAATTTAGCTGTTAAAAATTATTTTTGTTGTATTCTGGTGAGAATTTCTTTATAAAGATTATTTTATATAAATAATATCTGGAAGAACCTCTGAGGAAGATGAAATAAAATGTGTGTCTACTCAATGGATGGTTGTCTATAGTCAAATATAAATGAACTCATTTCTGAATTAACTGTGATTTTTATATGTAAAATATCTATATGCAATTTTGTCAGTACATACTTTTTTACTTATAGACTAAGCAGCAAATAACTATTTTATTTGGATCCAATTACATCTTAATTGAAACATATAATGTAGAAATCTAGGAACTAATTGAATTGTAATTTGCTAAGTGGTACTCTAGTGTCTTCAATTATCAATACTGCTTCTCAAAAGATCTAACATAGCACAGAGAAGTTTTGTCCCCAATGACACTAATTCGGATGATGCTTGCTCATATAGTCTAGTCTATTTCTTGTAAAAATACTGTTAATAAAAAATAAAAATTCAAAATTTTCAAGTAAAAACAAACAGTTTGGAAATGAAATATTAAGTTTCAGTCACATACACATATATTTGTACAAATACGTATATGTGAATAAATAATAGAAAACTGATGTTTGTCCCCATTTCCTGACATAAGGCTGCTAAAATCCTTGAAATTTTCTGAGAGACAAAGGTTTTAAGAATATATTTTCTCCTAATGAGACAATTCTCATTAGACCCCTAAATAGTAACTGGAAAATGTGATCTTGCTACCACAAAGAACAAGACTTGATTAGAAGCTCAGAATTTTTTGCCAAAGAATGGATTAAAAGCACTTTTTATGAACTCCCTACAATGCAGGATTTCATGGATTAATAAAATGTAAAAGAGGGAAAAAATAGAATACCTATAGAGGACCGTGTAGTTAAATAGATTTGATCTCTCAATATAAATTTATAATAATTAACTGGAAATAAAAGTTTTATCATTACATGATAAACTATTGGCATACACAGATATTAATTATTAGAAGTAACTTAAAAATTAAAAATGTCTTCCTCAGTATTGTCACCCCCATGAATGTGGAAAATGAAGCAAATGTACATATATAAAAAATATTTGGTAGCAAAGTTGTTTAATTAAAGGTGATACAGAGAATTATCTACCGCAGAAAGGTTGATTACTCTCTGTTTATTAATTTACTATCAAAAGCATGTAAATGTGAAGAGAATAAAAATTAAGAATATTAAAACTGAATTATGTTCATTGAGAATAAATAATTTACAGTAGGGGGAAAATGTCACTATCTCATTAAGACAATTTTTGTTGTTAAGTGGTTCTATGAAATTTCACTCTATTTAATTTTAATTAACAACTGAAACCAATTTTATTTATCATCCCTGTATTAAGTAATGTTTCTATCAGGTATACTTATTTTTTTCTTTTCTAAATTGTACTAATATAAAGGAAAAAGTACCTTAGCTTTTGTAGTAGGAAATAACTAGGTCATAAAGATACACATGTGAACTACCTAAACAGCTGTATTACCAGCTCTCTCATTAATACTCATTTTAAGTTCTTGCCTCAGTATGCCACCCCAAAGAAAACTGTGATGTCATAAACTTCACATTTCCAACAGGTTCCTAATCTTGAAAATTCTGTTTTAAAAATATACATCTCAATCCCCAAGGATATATAAATATCCTTTCTCACTTTCTCCACCTTAAAATATTGTTAACTTTCTATCTGTATGTTGTCCTTTGCAGTAATACATTTAATAAGCTTAGACTTGCTTGATTAATAGATGTTTCTGGTACTCTTTTGGAAATTGAGCCTTAACACAATGCTCCACTAAGCTCTTCAAGAATTATTAGTCATTGAATAGATATTTGTTATGTACTTGGTATACATTAGGGACTTCAGTAAGAATTTTTCTATCTGAGCAAAAATGTGAGGTCTTTGCCTAGCATTAGGTCATACTAAAACTAATAATTTTCATTTGTAGGAAGTTTATTAACAAATTGATATATGACTGTCTATTTTGTGCTAAACCTATTATTTAGTTGCAGGTATAATTTGTAGTTTGAAAATAATTGAGCCCACAAGAACTTCAGGAGATTTGCTCATCTTGAAGCTTAACATTACCATTAGCTATTCATTTGCTTTTCTCCTAATGAGAACATAACTACTAATTCAGAAGAGTAGTGCATATAACACATTTTTTGTAGTCATCATTTTGATTACTTTTCTCTTGTTGCTGAGATAAAAAAAAAATTATGCCCAAAATGAAGGAATAAAAGATTTGTCTAGCTTACAGTTTGTGGAGGTTTCAGTCCACACCTGGCTGGATCCAAGGCAGGGTGTGATGTCTAAGGGACAACTGTTCATGGCTGCTACAAGAAGCAGGAACAAAAGGGGCAAAAGGGAAAAGCATACCTCCTGCCCTCCCTTATATTGTGTTCCAGCTATCCATCCCTTGTGGGCACAGCACTTGCACCACCCATCCCAGAGCTAGAAAACAAACCAATCAAAAATGCTCAAATCAGAAACCTTAGAAAACCCCCCTCCTCCCATGACCACATGAAGCTTTGGAGGGACATTTAAATACAAACCATAGCATTCCACTCCTTGCCCCCCCCAGTGACTCATGTACATACTTTATGCAGAAGACACTTAGTCTGACTCCAAGAGTTGCCAAAATTCTAACACTTTTGTCACTGATGTATAGTTCAAGTTCCAAGTCTCTTCCAAAATCTCAGGAAAACTCTTAGCTGTAAACCCCTGTACAAATGAAAAATAAATAAACAGTTCCAAAATTCAAGGCACAAGATAAACATTAACATTCCAAAGGGTATAAAAAAGAGGATACAAAGAATTGGTACCAAAGTAAGCCCAAAATCAAGCAAGGCAAAAATGAATTCCCAGAGTCCCATGTTCAGCATCAAAAGAAATCTGGTAGCAAGCTCCAAAAAACTTAAATGACTCCACTTCCACAACACTTCCAGTGGTTGTAGCTCCTACAGATTCTCTTTCAGGCTGATATTGCCCCCTCCTTGCAGATTTCTTACATGATTCACACTCCTGGTTTTTCCAAAATTCTGGGTTCTCCACTGTACCTTTGCATTCACACTCTCAGCTTCACATAGTCTCTCAAAGGCACGTTGCCTGGCCTCTCAGGCCTTCTGAAATCATGGTGAGACCGTTTTTAACCTCAGAACTCCTACATATTGCATGTGCCTAAAATCAGTGCCACATGAATGCTGACAAAGTCTGCTGCAAGTTGGAGTAATATTCAGTCTTTTCTCTCTGTTGATTGTAGGCATTGAGTGGCTATCTCACTGAACATTCTGAACTTGATTGTAAGGAACAAATTTTCTGTGGTGCCACCATTCTGTAACCTGGTGTGGCCAATGCCATTATGGAACCTGGTGTGGCCACCACCACCATTCTGGAAAATGGCACTCTGTGGCTTTCTCCTTGAAGCAAAGTCTTTTGCTTTTGCAGTCTTGAGGCTACAAAGCATGTAGATTTGCTGCTGTTTGTGATGCCCAGAAGCCATCTCTTATATTATGCTCTTCCTTCTCAACAATAGAGATCTCAGGTCTAACTTTGCAGTCCACATCTATAGTGAAACATTTTCCTGACTAAACTCACAATGGGTCCATTGCTCTTGATTTGTTATGTAAATCTGGCTAAAAGTCCCCTATAACAGGGATGTCATCACTTCAACATTCAGCTGCCTTGGAATTTCTTTTGCCAGATTAATTAATCTGACACCCTTACTCTTAGTCTCAGGCAAAGTCTCTGGACAGGAGAAAAATGCAGACAAACTTTCTGCCAAACCATAACACATGCTCTCTGGAATCCAACAACCAATGCAGTTCTTCTACCCAGCAGAAACCTCCTGATCCTGGTCTTTATTGCTTTTCTGGTCTTCTGATTCATGTCCACAATCTCTTATACAGAATAGCCAAAGTCATTCCAGCTCTATGTTTTCAGATGACACCTCTGAACATTTCCAAGCTCTTCCTATAAGACATTCCCAAAGCATTTGGAATCACATAGTCATGCATAGGTATAGCAATTACCCCACTCCTGGTACCAATTTCTGCCTAGGTTACTTTCTCTCATTGCTGAGACAAAATGCTTGACAGCCAAATTGAAGGAATGAAAGTTTTATTTAGTTTAAAATTTGTGGAGGTGTCAATCCATACTCAGCTGGTTCAAAGGCAGGATGGTATATGTAAGGGACAACCATTCCTGCCAACCACAAGTGACAATAGAGAAAAGGGA
>PVLA01018732.1:0-13836 GCA_004027455.1 Hydrochoerus hydrochaeris
CAGCCTCAGCCACAGCCTCAGCCTCAGCCACAGCCTCAGCCTCAGCCTTAGCCACAGCTCGCAATTGGTTTTTTTCTTTCCTTTTTGGTTTTTTTGAGACAGGGTTGCCTTATGAAGAGACCTTAAACTCTATGGAGCCCAAACTGGCCCTGAACTCATGGTGATCTTCCTGCCTCGGCCTCCTGAGAACTGGGATGACAGGTGCAAGGCACCACACGGGGCCCCTGATCTTTGGTCTATTTTTAAACGCGGAAGGATATATGTTAGATGTCATCACATCTCTTGCATATTTATTGACATAGAAAGGTTCTCTGCACCCCACCCCGCCCCCAGCCAGTGACTTCTTGTCTTGAAGCCTCTGCTCAGCTGCCCACAGTGCACCCCAATTCCTGGCTTTTTCTACTTGTTTGCTCATTATGTTACTTAGCTTGTTTATTTTCCACCGAGGTAGCCTACGAACTAGAAATGAACCCTAGAGGCCTCATTAGACCTGGGTTACCCTTTCCTGCTTCCTGAAGGCTCTTCCTGGGCTGGGGTGCAGGGCACCAGCCCCGTATAGCCACGGCCTGGGTTCCTCCCCGGCGAGGGGAAGATGGTCCCACGGTTTACCCTGGCAGGACACAGAGATGGGCCCAGACCGAGCATGTGAGGCTGGGCACCCCCTCCTGCCGAGTCGCGCATCTGCAGGTGGTGGCCGCTGGCTGGCAGGGCAGAGCCTGCCGTCCATCCTGGTTTTGAGCTTGGACCCTCAGGCTTCCCTGCCAGCTTCCTGTCTGGGTCGTGTGTGGCTCCTGCTGGACCAGAGCGAGGCTTCGCCTGGGGCCCTCTGTCCTCCTTGTGCCCTTCTGGCTTGAACAGAGGGAGGACAGGGACAGGGACACGGGCAGGGAGGGGCAGTGCCTTCCGCTGCAGGCCGCTGGGATGACGGCGCCTCTGCTCCTCTCCAGGTCCACGCTGAGGGCGGCGCCTTCGGAGGGAAAACGTCCCCTTTTCATTAAAAACAAAGGAAGCCGCACGCTGGTGGCCCTTCTCAGCAGTCACCTCTGCCACGGGTTTAAAGATTTTTTTTTTTTTGCAAACAAAGATAATTTAACTTATTTCTGTTTTCGAGATTTTTACCTTCCTTGTGTCTCTGAGCTTTAGCATCAAGGTCTGGCTTTAATAACAACAGAATAAAGAAATTCGCCAGAACAAAAAAAATCAGCACTATTTAAAATGTTATTCTTCCGCCCATCCATTATTGAAACACTTTTCCCCGTAATTATTCTCTGCTGTGGCTGCATTAATCAGAATGTTGGAATATCTGCTTTTAAAAGCCCAGGAGCCGCGTTTCCAAATGCCCCAGGACATGCAGGACAGGACAGGGAGGGATCGGCCCGGGAAGGAGCCCAGCCAGTGGGGGGCGGCGTGGACGTGGCTGGCACTGTGGGGTCACCGCGGCCCGGTGCCCTGGAGACGCCGCCTTCCCTGGGCCCCGTGAGGCAGAAGCCGCTGTGCCACCCCTGCCGCGGCACCGGGAGCCGAGTTTGCCATCGCCGCCGCGGGTTCTGCTGGCCTGAGCCCAGGTGGGACACGGCCGCCCTGTTTGTACAACGCGCTTGGCGGCTAGAAGAAGTGATTCTGGGTGCGAATTCACTCAGCGACATCCTGCTCAGGGTGGGTGGCGTCGGCACCGGGGAGCTCGCTGTAGGAGACACCCTGCCAGGCGACGCTGGCTTTCGGGTCAGGCAGTGACAGCATCTCAGCTCCTCACCCTGGCGCTGCTCCGACAGCGGATTCACAGACGCTAGGGGTGTCGCCGTCGTGTTCTGCTTGTGCAGGAGTGAACCCCTGTGGACGGGCGTGTTGACTTGGGGATGCCCTGAGCGTGGAATCCGGGAGGAGCCACGAGGCCTGTGGCTGTCCTGGTCCCATGGCGGGCTCCTCCCTTCTCCAGTGACGGCCGAGCTCCGGGTGCAGGTGTGTGTGTGTCAGACCCCTCTCCGATTCCTGCAGCAGCACCGGACGCCCTGGGCTAAGGGCCCAGGCATGATCTCAGGGAGCTCCGCATGGCCACAGCGAGTGGACTCTGCAGGACACGTGTACGAGTGACATCCTTGTCCCACATATGCGTCTCAGAGCCTTTGCAGATGCTGCTGGGACAGAAGGTGCTGCCTCGGGATCGTGGCTGGGGGGCCGTGGATTCCCGAAAAGCCCCCACCCCGCCCAGGAAGGGCAGGTTCCTCTGCACCCACCCCACGGGGACAGGGACTTTGCCAGCTCCGTCCTGGCCGCTATCCACCGTCGGCTTCATGCTTTGGTTTGCACATGTAGACTCTGTAACCGGCCCGGTTCGCAGGGCGAGTTCAAGCTCCTGCCGGGCTCTCGCCCTGTGCTGGTGCTGCAGCCTCCAGCCCAGGTCACTGTGGGCCTGTGATCCCTTGAGTCGCAGGAAGCCCACGTTGGGGTCCTGCCCCCTACAGCAGGAGCCACAGGGGCCCGGCTCAGCACAGCGACCTGAGGTCCCAGAACCTGAGCCACTCAGGGCTGCTCAGTCCAGCAGCGGCCTGAAGACGGGTTACCTCTGGGCATGGCTGTCCTTGTCACCCAGGGACCCAGGGCTACCTGTGGCCAGAGCCGGGGCCTCAGCTAGCGGGTTTTTGGGAGCGAGGTCAGAGGCCAAGGGGGCAGATGGCAGCCAGCCCTGGTCCCCTCGCTATCTTCATGGCTGCACAGGTTTCTAAGTATGAGTTTGACGGCTGTAAAGCGGGGTGACCCCAGGGCCTCGCCAAGGGATCACCGCAGCCCTGCCAGCCAGCGCCTCTGCAGATGAAGTCTGCCCGATTCACTTACTGGGGAAAGCTGCTCTGACCTGAACCCGCTTGTCTAGCTTAGTGGACCCTGGGGTTAGTGATGTTGGCCTATTTCTCCACAGAATTATTGCCGTGTTTGGTGGGGTGCTGCATGCTCACTGTGTTCTGTGCTAATTCCCTGAAAAGCTCAGAGAAGAACTCTGGGACCCCCACAGCCCTTCACAGGTGGTGGAGAAAGGACGGAGGATGACAGCCAGGCACATGTGAGACTTGTCTGCTTGTGTTTCTCTCATTGCTGAGATAAAATACCCAACACCCAGAAAGAAGGAAGGAAAGGCTTACTTAGCTCACGGTTTGTGGAGGTTTCAGCCCATACTCAGCTGGCCCCCAGGCAGGGTGGCGGGGCACAGGGGCAACACCCCAAGGAGAGAGCCAGAGCCAAAACGGGGAGACCAAGCCTCTTCTCCTCCCTTACATTGTTGGCAGGTCACCCCCATTGCAGGTGGGGTGCAGCACTCACACCAACCCGCCCTCCTCATGCACAGGTGGAGGAAGTTCATAGAGTCACCTCCAGGCTCCCTGCTGAGTCTCTTAGTCAAACTTCTGAACTCCTCAAATTGACACGTTGTACCAACCGTAACAGGCCTTGAATGTAAGTTAATGTCATCGCACTAATCTTTTTCTTCTCTTTTTTGATACTGACGCTTTGAACCCTGGGCCTTTCTGCTGAGCTGTACCTACAGCCCACAGCCCCCATTTAAAAGTTTTGAGACAGAGTCCTACTGAATTACTAAGGTGCCAAGCTGGGCTTGAACTTGCAATCGTCCTGCCTCAGCCTCCCAGAGTTCGTGGACTATTGGTGTGTGTCATCGTGCTGGCCAGCACTTACATTTTAAATTAACCACATTAGCTGCTGTGAAAGTTAGGTTTCTCCCAACATTTTCTAGGTAGCGTCTATAGGTGGCAAGTTCTTCCTTATCTTATACCCTCATGGACAAGGGTTTCCCTCATGAAGATGGATTTTGAGATCTTTAGAAATGAAATGGGATTCACAACCGAACTTTGGTTCTTGAGTTTTATCTTGGAAGAGCCTTCAGGGCCCTGCCCGTGCTCGCCCACAGCGCCCTCATTTCTCCAGGAAGCTGGTGAGGTTTTTCCTCTCAGCTGGGTCATTTGTTCAGTCAACGAGTAATCGCTGGGCACCCGCCGCAGTGGGCCCGTTCGAGGTGCAGAGGGTGGGCAGTTCCCGAGGCCTGCAGGGTCCCAGTGTGGGGTGAGGTGTCCAGTGGGCAGTGGGCAGTGGGAGCAGCAGATGAGCCCGCACTCTCTGGGCACGGCGGCTGCTGTGAGAGGGATGGCAGGGCTGGGGCTGTGTGGAGGGACAGCAGGGCCTGGCTTAGGTCCCACTGACCGAGGCTGACCACATTCCCAGGGCCGGGTCCTCTACTGTGCTGTCCCTGAGGGCCACTGCCTGGGGCAGGTGTCCACCAGGGCACTGGTTGCTCCTGGAAGGAGGAGACGTCGTTTTCCTGCTCCCAGGGACAGAGCAGCCGCGGGCTCCAGCTGCCCTGTCCCCACCCTGCTGTAGTCCTGTGAGCGAGGCGGGGTGGGGGCAGAACCAGGACCGGCCAGCTCTGCTGATGCCCAGTCACGATCCGGAGCCCAGAGGGAGCATCGTGATGAAGCCTGAGCCCCCCTGGGCCGGCGACACTCACGCTGAGGCTCACACAGCTGGACCTAAGCTGGACAGGCCTGACCTCCCGGGCGGGCCGGCGTCCCCCTCTCAAGGCTGACGTGGAACCAAAAATCCAACTCAGCGTCACCTGCTGCGTGATTTCTCTTAGGTGTGACCACATTTATGCAGCATTTGACAGCTTGATAGAAGTGTATTGTCTAAAGCGGAGAAGGTTAGGAGCCACTCGCTGCCCGGACACAGGAGTCTGAGCGGGACTCTCTGTCCGTCCCGGGAGGCCGTCCAGGGAGAGCTGCGTCTCCCTGACACTCCTGCAGCACAGGTGACAGGGAGGCTCTGAGAAACGGCGTGGTGGACTCTGTCGGGTGGGGTTAGACCCTCGGAAAGGAGGAAAGAAACCCAGCACAGCGGCACACCATGGAACCGAGGCACTCTGGAAGGCTGAGGCAGGAAGGTCAAAGTCAAACCCACCCTGGGGGAATTTAGTGAGTCAGCAAGGCTGTGTCTTAAAAATTTTTAAAAATTTTAAAAAGCGGCTGGGTATGAAGTTCAGTCAATCCCACTGCTGCTGAGAGACAGAAAGACAGGAAGCAAGGAAGGAAGAAAGGCCGATCCAGTGACATTAGTGACCAAGAGAAGCCTAAGAAATTCAGCTCTGATCGTCAGCACAGCAAAGCGCCCCCAGTACTGCAGACCCTACTAGTTGTGTAAGAAGGTGACTCTCACCGCTCTGTAAGCACAGCCTCAGGCTTTTCCCCTCACTGCAGCCCATCTGTAATAAAAGTAAAACTTCACTCACAGAAATGGAAATCACAAAATTCCCTAAATTCAGGGCCACTGCTATTCCTGAGCTCTGGCGAGGGGGCACAGACAGACCCATAGACCTCCCACCACTGTGGTCTCGCTTCCCTGAGAAGCCTGAAGCATAAATAAAGACTGAAATAAAAGTTTCGAAATATAAGCAGCCGGGTGTGGTGGCTCACACCCGTCATCCCAGCACTCGTGAGGCTGAGGCAGGAGAGTCATAAATTCTAACCCAGCCTAGGGAACAAGAGGACTCCAAGACGCTGCCTCAAAACAAAATGTTAAGGAAGGGCAGGGCACAGAGCTCAGGCCCTGGCTCTAATCCCCAGTGCCACGAAAGGTGATAATTAAAAAATGAAAGGCGGTGGGCACACGAGCATTCGTTACTCTTTTCTTCCGGACCTCCCCCTCTTTCTGTGCTCTCACTGAACTCAGGACCTAGTGTGTGCCAGGCCAGTGCTCTACAGCTGGGCTAGTCTCTGGCTCTTTGCTTTTTAAAACTTTATTACGATTTGTTTCATTTTAAAAATAATTTGAGGTCAGAAAGGAGGGTGCTGCTGGGGAGCTGGATGGGAGAGGGAGGACAGTGGGGTGCTCTGATTTGGAGTGAGATGGGGTGGCAGTGGGGTGGGGGCGGGGAGGCAGAGCGCCGTCCAGGGGACAGCTCAGAGGGATGGGCGGGGCGAGGCGGCATTGGGGCTGTTGAAGCTGAACACACGCGCGGGGTGCGGGGCTGTGGCCCCACGGCTGGGCTGAGCTGAGGACAAGGAGATGCGGCGGGGGGACAGGCCACAGCTGAGGACACCTGGCCCCAAGGCCACTTAACAGGATGGAGATTTTGGCTGCAGGCACTTGAGTAGGTGGCGGATTCGCCTGGAGAATTTCTCCTAGGGTTGTTCTCCTTACTTAGCATCTTCTGTTGCTTGGAGGGGGCCTTGAACCCCTCCCAAGGTCCCGCTCAGGTTCCCTGTGTTTTTCACTCTGACCCTTCCTTGTTTGAACACTAAATGGATGCGGGCCGCCCAGAGGCATTCTCTGTCTCAGCCCCCAGAGTCTCGGACTCTGCAGAGGGTTTTGACCCTCCTGGAGCCCTAAAATCACACCACTTATCTCATTTATTTTAAGGCTTCTCCCTACACTCCTTTGGGAGACTGGGTTTCCAGGCCAGGTCCCTGATGGGTGTGGACCCAGCACTCAGCTCAGGTCCACACTTGTGCACGGGCTCCCCATGCCCTCCCGAATGGGGCTGTGGGCTGCAGAGCTTCGGGGACGCGGGTGGCTCTGGAGGACTCTGCTCACAGGGGCAGGACGGAGACGCAGAGCTACATCATTTGTGGTCCTAGTAGACTCGCTGGGGCTTCTGGTCAGGAGCTTCTGGTCAGATGATCCGGTTTAACCCTGGACACGTGCGGCCACAGCCCCGGCGGCTGTGCCCCTTCCCCTGCCTCACCTGCACCCCTAAGGCCAGGGGTGAGAGGGGCCACCAATTCAGTGTCATGACAAAAACGGCAAACGACTGTCTGGACACCTGAGAGGCAAACCTCTCTAAACTGATCGTGACCCTTTCCAGAGAGCCACTCAGGGAACAAGCGCTCCTGCTGGCCCAGGGCCTGGCATGTGGTCAGGTCCTGCACGTCCACCAGTGCCGACCCTCGCCAGCCCCGGGGGTCGCTCCACATCAGGGATGACGAGGATTAGAGCAGCGCCCACGCTTAAAGCTTCTGCTTCGAGTAAATTTCGAGGAAGCTGAGACATGCGGAGTATTTGGACATCACACATAGAAGCCAGAGAAGATACTTCCCAAGAAAGGTGATAGATGGAAAAAACGGGCTGGGCGAGGGCTCTAATTCTCATCCGCAAAGCGCTTTTATTGAAACACGGACATATACAGTGGCACATTCTTAAACAAATGACTTCAATGTGTAAAAATCCAGTGCAGGGAAACCAAACTGTGATTAAAATTTAAAAGGTTTGATAAATAGCTTTTAAATTAATTGTGTGTGTGTGTGTGTATGTGTGTGTGTGTGTGTATTTCTGGGTAGAAGTTTTTCTGGCTTACGGTAGAATCTTTTGTTCAAATAATCATCAATTTTATGGTCTTTTGAATATTTCCCAATTTCAGGTTGTTTCAAGCTTTAGTTGTACAAAAACAAACGGCACAGAAAGCTCCACATTGCAGGCTGCAGCTAAGTGTAAAAACATGGGCGCTTAGGGTCAGGAGTAAGAACCTGGCAGAGGCTGCCAGGGTAGAAGAAGCTGTGACGGAGGAGCTGAAACAGACAGGGATTAACATATGTGATACGAGGATAATTAAACTGAGCTTCTCAGGGCGGTGATTTTATAGCCTCCTCTTCTGGTTGCCAGTTTGGAAGCTGCCAGCAAATATTTTCTTAATTGCAAAAGGAGACAATATGTGTTCCGCCGGCTCATTGCTGACGCGGGAGCAGACGTATCCGGGCTGCTCGAAGCCGGGAAGGATCACGTCCTCTGGGGCGCCCACAGGACAGGGCGAGGGAGGACGAGCCTCCAAACAAAACCCACGCGGATCCCGTGGAGAAAGATCTGACTCCAATTTGTAGGGAAAAAGTCTCCCGGTCTTGACAGACTAGGCCTGCCCCTGTAATAAAACCTCCCAAAGTCAACAGTTCATAAAGTCTTTTGTTCTAGTAAAAGGGTCTTTAATTTTTAACACAAACCCACACTTTGGTATGCATGGGCTTAAGTAAAATTAGAAGACATGTATATAATAGGGTTTAATGGATTATCATCTGCATTTTCCAAAGATGTCAGCTCCTCTCAGGGCTGATGGAGGAGCACTTAATGTAAATTTAATTTGGAGTGATGTATGGAAGGCTCGAGGTGGAGCCAGCGATTCCCCGGCTGCGGGCGCTTCTGCGGGAGCATCTGGGTTGGGTTCTCCGCATGCCCGGCAGCGCTGGCTAACGAGGATTAATGAGGTGGCCGCGTGGCTGGGGGGGGGGGCTGCCCTGGCTCCCGCCGGGTGGGCGAGTTTCCTTTGGGGGTGCACGGTGCGGTGAAATGTAATGACGGACTTGATACAGGGTGTAATAAATAGGCTGGGTTGGAGGCACTTTTGCTTTGTCAAATTTAAATGTTATTTAATCATAAATTTGTGTTGGGTGGGTAAGGGCGGCACGAAGGCTTCCCGGTGTGTGGCATGGACGTGTGTGAGCGTGGGTCACCTTTCAGCGAACATATGTTTCTAAAACAAGACTAAAGTAGTAAATCTCCCCTCCATTCCCTTAAAAAAAAAATGACAGGCTTCTGAAAATGCAGCTGATCTTAGGGTGTCTACATGGCCAGTGGTTTTGTCACTCGCTGCATGCCCGGGAGCCGGAGGGGTCGGTCGCGTGACTGGCGTGGGTAAATCGGGGCCCACTGAGTTCGGCAAAACTTCGCAGTCCACTCTCAACTCATCTGGGCATCAAAATTTTATTTTGTCTTTGTGTCTAACTGAGCATTGAAGAAAATCGCAGCTAATTTCAAATTCCCTTTGTCACCGTGGTGCCCGACAAAAAGTCAGTAATAAATGGTCAGAAGGTGGGGAGCTGGAAGAATGGTGGGCAGCATTCATCAGCCAAACACGAGTCCAGATCCAATTACATGTATTCATTAAGTGATAATGATATCGTGCTCTTTAACTAGGAAGAAAAGAGTGTAATTGAATAATAACAGTTGTACAATCCCAGCGGAACACGCTCGCCATCCCAGCCCCGCGGCCCTCGGGGATGAGCGGGATTGATGGAATTCTATTACTCTTTGATAGATTTATTATGAAAGGCTGAGTGGACTCGCAGCTTCACTTTGTCACTCACACTAATCAGGATCCTAAGGACCCCGGGCGGCAGGCTTTTGTGTCCCCTTGACAAAGACAAGGTTAGGGGAGGGCGACACACACCCAGACCTTTACAGACCCGGGCTGCAAGACAAAATGGGCCAGCTGAGCTCGCGCACGCGGGGCAGAATTCTAATTTGGGCGCCAATGGCTCTCGCATGTGGGGGACCATAAGGGTATTTGTCGGAGGGGCAGCTCGGAGGCTAAACTCTTTTGTTTGGCAAGTGGAACTTGGAAAAATATTTACTGAACTGTAAAAAACAGGCTAAATGGGGGGGAAAGGTAAAAGCATCAAAGGAGATGAGACATAACTCACATGACTACCCCGAGCCGAGCCTGACCTGTCATCTGACTGTGACTTTACTGACGACTTTTATTTACTGCTTGTGGGGGGGGGTGTGTGTGTGCGCTTCGGAGTCATAGCACAGTGATGGGGAAAATATTTTTTTCACCGCAGTCCTCTGATTTCTGAAGAGACGCTAAAAATCAGGGAGCATTGATTGGAAAGGGAAATGCCTGTCACTGTGATTTTCTGGTTGCCTGTTACAACATTGTAGGACTTAGAGAGCAAAACAGCGGAATTTGCCAAACACACTTTGTGTGTGTGGAAAGCGCTCCTGGCCCTGCCAGCGGCCCCCTGGGCGACAGCTTTTCACATGGAAATGCAGCCGGCAGCCTGTACCGCTGGGCAAGCCCCTAGATTTGGGAACCGGGTGGGCGATTGGCCGGAGCGGGCGGGTGGAGAAGGGAGGCTGGCACTCGCCAGGCTGTTCAGCGGGCCGCTGCCAGCGTGTATTTTTGGTTACTGTGTTCGTTCCTCGTGTGCAATCTCTTTTTCTGCCTGAGACCCTCTTTCCTCTTTCAGGGCCGTGCTTTGCACACCGCGCTCTCTGTGCATGAAAACAGAGCCTGGCCGGGGCTACGCTCTCAGGTGGGTTGGTGGTGCCAGCTCTGGCCCTGTGTTTGGTTTTGTTTCCTGTATCTCCAGGCAGCCAGGCAGGTGGCATGGTCACCTGTGACGGCGGCCACTGGTGGCCCCGCTGCCCCCCCCACCCCCATAAATAGGCCCAGGAATCCACATGGGAACCGTCCATGTTTCTGGCAGCTGAAGGTGATTTTCAAGGACAGGAAGGACCGCCACACGCTGCCCGAGCTGTGTTTGCATGCTCTGCATGGCGGGGCACAGAGCTGGCGGACCACAGGACCCTGGGCCCTGGCAATGTGAAGATTCCGTCTCCTGCACGCTGGCCACACTCCAGAGGGTCAGCCAGGAGGGGTTGGCGCCAGCAGGGGCTCCCGGGCCAGTGGGTGGCCAGCAGTCATTCATTCTTCCAGAAACCGGCACGAAGCATGGGTGAATTCAGACCCGCGGGCAGACGACAATTCCCGGTCTGCCGAAGTTCCCCAGACCAGGCCGAGCTGACTGGCGGCAGACCTGGGTCCCTGTGAACTGGTCTCTCATGGTGTCGCCTGCCTGCACGAAGCCAGCATGGAGGGAAGAATAGTTAGGGTTTATGGGAAATTGCCCTGAGAACCACGGGGAGCCAGAATGTAACTGAGCAGGGCCGAACACTCGCAGAAGTGGTGCAGACATCTCAGGACGCGAGACGGGAGAGCGGGGAGCTCGCGAGCTGGGGACCTGTGAAGCCTGTCGTCCTCGGCACCTTTTACACTCAGCTTTTGTGCCCCGTGTGGACATCCAAGCTGGCCTTCCAGGAGACCTCAGATGGTCGCTCAGAGGATGAGGTGACAGAAAGAGGCAGGGATTTGTCACCATAATAGCTGCTGTTTGTGACTGCTCTGTGCACGTGTGTTCTCCCCATTATCTTACTTAATCCTTCCCAAAACCTGTGATGTGGGAACTATTATTGGCCTCATCTTAGAGAAACAGAAATGAAATGCAGCGAGGTGAGCTAACTGGGCAAAGCCACACAGCTGGTGAAGGGCAGAGTGGACGCTGGTGCCTCTGAGCTTATCCCTGGCTCCTGGGGGACCTGCTGCCTGCTTCGGGAGCCACACAGGCTCTGCTGGGAAGGCTGTGCACAGCCTGGGCTCAGCCTCCCTGCTTCTAGAATGCAGACCACATTGCCTCCCGAGAGGCTGCTATTGCCCCGACATGGCACCTTCGCCACATCCTCCACAGAAGCTGGCCACGGGAGCTGGCCACAGGAGATGGCCACAGGAGCTGGCCACCAAGTAAATCTTCAAAGCCACGGTTTTCTTAGCGACCTGGCCCATCTTGACACTAAGGGCTCCCTGTCCTCTACACAAGTCCAGGGCATGGGGATGGAGCCTCAGTGGAGCTGGCTGGGCTCCCTCTTCACTGTTCCTTCGAGGCTAGCAGAGTGGTGACCTCCAGTGAGGTCCGTGTCCTACTCCACAGGACTAGGGACCCCAGAACGCACTATCACACATGCAACAAGCATGCTGTAGGTGGATGGGCTGAGGGCATTTGGACGTGACAGTGTCCTGGGCTGTCTCTACAGGTGTGACCCTAAAACAAGGGCTTGGGGCTGTGCAGGAAGGATGGGGCCACGAACCCAGGCATGCAGGCAGCCCCGGACCTGAGAAAGGCAGGAACAGATTCTCTTGGGGGCCAAGGAGCATGCTCAGCCCTGCAGATGGCTTGAGTTTAGACATTTAACTTCCAGAACATAAGAGAATGCGTGTTATTTTGGGCCACATTGGTCCAACGATGGGAAGGCACATTTTTGCACCGTGAGCGCTGGCCCTGCTGCTCTGTGGCCCCAGCTGGGCTCACATCTGGAACCCCCCCTTTAACTGTCACTGTCATGCTCAGGTCCTGCCAAGAACCTGCAGCAGACGAACTGCGGTCGCAGAATCACAGAATCATCCGACCCCAGCTCACCAGGAGCCCCTGGTCTGAGGGGGGAGCAGGCAAGTGGCTCAGGACCCCGGCTGGGACAGGAGGCTTTGAGAGAGGGTGCACAGGCTCTGTGTGGCCAGGTGTCACCCATGGACTCCTGGGGACAGGCGCTTGTCCCCTTGGTCTCCACCGCGTTCTTGCAGCTCTGCAATGAACAGAGCGCTTGGCCTGGTGACAGCTCCGGATCCGACCCAGAGCCCCGAGACCCCACCTCAGCCCTGCAGCCCAGTGGGGTCCCTGAGCCGGGTGCCTTCACCTTGACCTCGGACCTGTGCTTCGGGTTGCACAGTGACCAACTCAGGATTTCCTGGGACTCCAGTAAAACCTGCGTGTCTCGGGCCCCTGGGGCCTCTGCGCCTCTTTCTGTCCTTGTCCTGTGCGCCCCTTTTCCCTAAGAACAGCTCCACACCCTGAAATACTGGGTGTCCCCAGTGTGGTGGCTGAGAAGCCAGAATGCCGGTCTCAGCCAGGCTCGGCCACCAGGCGTCTGCACAGAGTCTGGGGGTCAGGAGCGGGGGCTGACCCGGTGTGCCCACTTCTCAGAGAGGCTTCATGCGGTGGGGGCATCTGTGTGTCTACCTTATTATCCTAGAGCCCTTAAAAGGGGATATATATATATATATATATGTATGTATGTATGTTTCGGTTTTTTGTTTTTTCGTTGTGGTTTTTTTTGAGACAAGTTCTCACCGTGGAGTCCAGGCTGGCCTTGAACTCACAGCAGTCTTCCTGCCTCAGCCTCCTGAGTGGTGGTGTTATAGGCAGGCACCTCCAAGCCTGGCACATACGATACTCTTCAGGGCTACTCTGAGTGTCTCGCTCACGGCGAATCGCTTCGTGCCCTCGTGCTTCGGTCTGTCCCGTCTGATTCCTCCCGCTGGGTGGCGATGCTGAGGGCCTGCGACACCTCACATCTGGAGCCTCCTGTCACATTGCGGGCATGTGACAGGCCGCTGGGAAATCCAGTCTGAAGCCCAGGCAGAAGCTCAGGCCTTGTCTTTTCCACCCAATTTTCTTTCTTTTATTTTCTTTTTGACAATTCCTTTGTATTTGTATATTCTATTTGTAAACTCTACGTAGCATAAAAGTTGATAGCACATCTTGGTGTCTGAGCCAGATACTGGCGGCACCAGGGCAGCCTCGAGTCCCGGAGCACGGACGGCGTCAGCCACCTGCCGGGCACTGGTGCCGCTGACCACTGACAGGGCTCGGGGGCAGGTCGGGCCACGTGGTTGAGGGGGCCCAGCGTGGGTTTAGCTCTCAGGGCACCAACTCTGGGCATGGCGCAGCCCTGCTCTGTGATGGGGACAGGTCGCCCCGCCTGCCCCGCCTGGAGGAGGGGTCGGGATCCTCCCTGAGACGGTGTGGAGTCCTGGGTGGGGCCGACGGCCTGCCCTCTGGGGAACTCTGTGAGCTGTGGTGATGTGGTCTCGGGAGCCTGGCAGGCGAGGGCGGGCGGCCATGGCGGAGTCTGGTGGGCAGGGGGTGGCCAATGGCCCACGTGTCTACTCCTGAGTCACTTTTAGGGTACACAGTGGGTGGCTTCGGAAACCCTCATCCATCCGGAGCCCCCTGGAACTCCTGTGCCCCCCGTTCCTGTGTCCCAACCCTAACCCTGGCTGCTGCCTGCTTCCCAGCGCCTGTCACCAACTCCCCGTTTCCAGGTCGTGGCCCTGGCCTTCGCCATCCTGCGCTGGCCCTGCCCGTGGTGTCTGCACAGCACTGGGCCCCTTTCCCTCATGCCCAAGGTCACTACCATCGGCAGGGACCGGGTGCCACCCAAGGGTGCCCCCACCTGCACCCT
>PVLA01018733.1:0-13850 GCA_004027455.1 Hydrochoerus hydrochaeris
TATCATTCAGCGTGCCATAGGAGGGGCTGTAAGGCACAGATCAAGAGGAACCAGAGACAATGGCTCATCCCTTAGCTTCCTCACTTCTAGCTCCATAACTAAAGTATAAGATGTGTGACCAGAAATGAGTCAATATGCCCAGCCCATCCAAAGCCCTCTCCCCTCAGTTGATGGCCAGGCCATAGCACATCCAGTGATATCAGCAGGGTCACTTATCCAAAAAAATTTCTAATAAGTGTTCATTTTTAGATGCAGTGGGAACTCTGTGGATGGCTTTACTTGATATTATTGTGATAATTGATAATGATACATCACTATTACACTGTACTACAAGTAAGTTTTCTTTATATAAGTAATACTCACTACCTATAATTCTACCTTTGGTTCTGTCTTTGGAGCTATCATAAATGGTTGGTGAAAGTTATCAAATCCTACAAGTTTCTGAAAGTTCTCCTAAAAAATGATAAGGAGACATTGTTGTTAAGGAGTTTACATTCCACTCACCTTGTTAGGCAGAGTGTCTGTCATCAATCTCCTGCTGCAGTTTCTTCTGCCCATCAGGGTAAGTGGCCAGTTCATAAATAATGAAAGAAAGAGCATTGCTAGTGGCTTCATAGCCCGCAAAAATAAAGATAATTGATTGGGCCACAATCTTCAGATCGGACATAGCTAAGAGGAGAGTAAATACCTTTCAGGTAAAGCAGGTTAGTATATAACATCACAGTTTAAGTGATAAATCCACAGAAAGGCACAAAAACCAAGGCGTAAGCTTAGAAAGCATTTCACTGTCATTGTGGGAGTGGTTTTCACACTCATGTCCATCTTGCAGAGAAAAAAAAGGAATTTTAAGCCACTTGGTCCCAAGCTCAATATACTAATCCTACCTACTTACTCCTCATTGTGGTATTCTCACCACTATCATTTCAAGAGCTACCATCACTCCCAAACATATGACATTATTAGTATTCCTCACAGATAATCATGCAAATATTTCAGAGTAAGTAAAATTTATGGTAGCCTTCTCACTCAGGGAAAAAAATTAAACAACTCTAATTAACATAATGCTGAAAACTCATTAAAGGAATTTGTCAGACTGTCTTCATTCTACAAAAAATTTAAACATCTTCCATCTAAACCTGTCTGAGGCAAATTAAAGGAATAATAGTAGACCACAAACAAACTTACTATTCAAATTGTGGTCTATACTGCCTTAAGGGGCCATCCAAACCATACCCTGACTGCGAAGAGGACCACTGGAGTTTTCACTACCCTCTAACACCAAGGCCCCAGAGTTCAGGCCCATCCTATCAGCTGGTCCAGCAGGACTGAAAGGCCTCAGAGCACTCTACCTTCTCCCTCTGGCCAGACTGTCATCTCTACATGTCATCTCCACAGAGGAGCCGTGAGTAATCATGATGAGAGGTAAAAAACAGCCAATTGTCTGACATAGGCTCATGTCCCTCTGTACTTCTCAACTCTGGTCTTCCTTCCAGGCATTATACCTCAATAAAGTCACCAAAAATATATCCTTCTTTTTTTTATTTAAAGAGAAACAAAAGCATGTAAAGGGTAGAGATAATACAGAATTCCAAAAAAAAAGATAAACAATAAAAAATCACTAGTTAATAAATTAAATATTATCCTCTTAGAAATAGTTGTTCAAGTTACAAAATTAAAGCATACATAGTAGATAGTCAAAAAGTGAGAGTGTAAACAGCTACTCATGCATGAATCTCTACGTGTATTTCTATCCTTTCTGTATTAGAGGGAAAAACAAAACTTAACAAGACAAAACAAAACAAATTCCTATAAAAAAAGAAACCAAAAGTCATATAAAAACCACAGTACAAGGTGATCTACAATGATTACTGTGTTGTTTCTTATTATCTTCAATAGAATGTCTATATCATCAGGCATAATTGAATATAGCAGTATAACTGAGTATAGCAGTAAATAACAATATTAGTAAAATAAAACATTGTAGACAGTATAAAATTTCAAAGGCAGGTAATAATCAAACCAGAGTGGATATTCTAATGGATCTTCTCATCTTAAGTGCAGTTGCCTATACTCTCAGACTTGATACTATCAATCATAACAGCTTGGAATAAAATCTATCAATAAAAAACAGTGATCCAAAAAGCAGATTCGATTGCAATCAGTTATGGTAAAACAGTGTAGTGTAGGTTTTCCAGAGCTTTAGATTAAGTTAATAGGAAATTAATGATGATTATCATACTATATCCTGTTATTTTTGGGATTACTGTCTGTGACCTCAAATCTAGTACAGGTAGAATGACTGGAACAAAATATAATACATCTAAGCAGAGTAGTGTGAGCAATGTGGGTTTTAAATCCAGGTGCACTATTCACAATATAGTCTATCAAGACCATCTTTGCTAGAGTTTATAGCCAACCTTCTCTGCCTCCTTTCTGCTATGCTACTTTTCTGTCTTTGTTTGTCTACTTTTCTCCTTCATTCTACTGCCTGCCACACTCATTGAGGCCTTTCTGCCACTGGTCCTAAAATCCTGGTATTTTTTTCTCTCTCTCTCTAGAATGTCCTTCAGTATTCTCTGAAGGGTTGGATTGGTGGTCACAAACTCACCTAGTTCCTCTTTGTCATGGAAGCGTCTTGTTTCTCCATTAATTTCTAGTGACAGTTTTACAGGGTACATCAATCTGGGCTGGAGATTATTTTCTTTTAGGGCTTGGAATACATTGCTCCCAGCTCTTCTTGATCTGGTGGTCTGTATCGAGAAGTCAGCCAAGATTCTGATGGGCTTACCTTTATAGGTAATATGCTTCTTTTCTCTGATGTCTTTTAATATTCTGTTTTCATATTGAATTTCTTGCATCTTGATTATTATGTTGGTTTGGTTGTAGATGGCTGGAGTCCTGTATGCCTCACACAACAGAATGTCATTTTCTTTTCCCATGCTTGGGAAGTTTTTCTTAATTATTTCCATGAATAGCCTTTGTAATTTGCCTGTATGTATTCCTGCTTCTCCGTTCACATTTTTTACTCTTAAATTGTAGATTCTCTTGTCATCTTCTAGCCTTTGTATTATTACTGCCTGTTTCCTTGTTCTTTTTAAGAGATCTTTCCTTTCATGATCACAAATTGCAAACTTGTCTTCCAGTTTTGATAGTCTATCCTTAGTTTCTTTTAAGGAATTTTGCCAGCTTTCAATGGAGTTTTTAATTTCCTTGTAGTCTCTTTGAATTTGTTTCATGTATTCTATATTTTCTTTATATTCTTTATCAAATGTTTGTCTCCTTTTTTTGTATTCCTCCCTTCTTCCATCTGTATCTTCCTGAGAGATGCTTCCTGATAGCATTTCTTTTACTACTCTACCATATCCAGCTTTACCTGATTTAATATATCAGTTTTGAGCTCATCTACAAGGTCTGGAAGATATCTCTTAAAGTCCATTTAAGCCATGTCTGATGTTGCGTGTTTGCCGCCCTCAGTTTCCCTTGTTTTACCTTCTCCTGGATCAGGGCTCTCAGAGTTCTGGGCTTCGGGCCTCCTCCTGCCTCTCTCTCCTGTCATGGCTCTGGCTCCCTCCACACATGTTAGAGTGTAGGTCCCAGCCTCCTTCACTGTTGGCTATGTTGTTTCCTCTGAAGCACACTGGCAAGGGAACTCTGCCCTCTCCTGGCTGCACTTGTCACTGAGGTGTAAGCAGGCTGCATATGCCTGCCCCTCCCCACTGGGCCAGCCAAATTTCAGGGGCTTTCACCCGGTTATTGGGTTAGTGCGTGCTAAGTGCATGAAATCCATTTGGGATGTCTCATTGGCTCCTGGCCAGGGGCGCGGCCCAGTCCAAGCAAATCACATGAATCTGCTCTGAGGATGGAGCAACCAACAGAAGTCACTGTCTCTCCCAGTTCAGGCTCCTTCTGTCCGTTTCCAACATGTTGCCTACCTGGTCATGCCCTTGCCATGGGGGAGTTCTCACTCCCAGCAATGACCATGGATCAATGAATGTCCCTCCACCAGCTCTGCTCTCTTCTCTCCATTGGGCTCACCAACCCCCAACTTCAGCACTGCCATACTTCCTGTGAGTGGCATTGGGAATGAGTTTGGGCGGCTCTGCCATCCGGCGTGGATTCAAGCTGGTGCAAACTTGGCGGGTCATTGTGAAAATGCTATGTCCCAAAGTTTTTAGCTGTTTCAAGTGTAGTCCCAAAGTATTTGATGAGCTTTTTTACGTTTTAATTTCTTCCTGTGTCAAGAGGATCCATCTCCCTCCGTGTGGGTCTCTCCAGGGTGTTTCATTCTGGCATATGAATTGTTTCTCCCGAGAGGCTTTGTATTCTGTTGCTCACTGATCAGCCATCTTGTCTTCTCCTCCTATATCCTTCTTAAGATGTAAGTAAAATAATTTTGTTCTTGCCTATTCATTTTAGCTAAACTTAAATGCTCAACTTCAGTTCTTTATTTTGTCTAAATGCTGTAATATATATTCAGGCTGACATTTACTCAAAACAAAGCTGAAACGAGTTTTGATGAATACAGTGCATATTGTTTTTCATGTACAAAAACTTGAGAATTTTTCATTGGTCAAGATAATATATTAATCTGGTTCTCATACATCATCAACAATTTAGAGATATTTATATAATAAAATGTCAGATTCCATCAATAAAGGGACCTAAGCATCAATGGTTACAATTGCTATCCCTCAGAGTTTATAAACTTACCTACCAGCTCTAATGTTCCTACTTTGATTATACATGCCTTTGTATATATACTTTGACTGTGCCTGCTTTGAGTAAAATTTGTTGTTGCTTGAAATGTGTCAACCCCCAAATAATCATACAGATGAAAACAATGACATAGGCTAGATTCCTTTTACTGGGTTCCACCAGATCTTGTTCAGAAAAAAATAATATATAACACATAGCACAGCCTAACTATACTCCATGGACCTTAAATGACACCAAAACAGGTCTCTCTATCTTAAATAAGCAAAGTAAAATTAATGAAACAGTCTATTCTTCTAAATTGTATAACATTATATATTCTAACAGCACAGGATATACTTGTACAATTGTAAAACCAAGATGTTGTGAGTACATTCCTAATCCTCCTGCTAATATTGCAATAGCTGTTCAAGATACTAAATGACAAATCAATTACATGTCAGACTTTAAGATTCCTTGGACCTAATCCTTATTTTCTCCCTATGAGGAGCCAATACTAGCTCCTCTTGGTGAAAATCTTTGTTAACTGTACTCATAATTATCCAAATAATTCTATTATTTGTCCTCACATTACTGAATTATTGCTTCAACTTGGTCTCCTCCAGACGTAAAACTGTACACCTACTAAATATAAAAACACCAGTTGTCTATCAAGGGACTTCAGATAGATCCTCTCCAGAGTATCCCTGACTGCTGATCAACAACTACAACCCCCATCAGCCTAAAGAAGACAAATTAGGCATAGTCCACTACTCCCTTGTGGCAGTTCAGGTTACTTCTTCAGAGGTGGACTGTTATAAGCAAATGAGTTAAATAGAAATAGTGTAGACACTCAGACACAACAGGGTCCTTGAAACAGCCAGTTCAAAAACCAGATATCTAGCAAACTTGGAGGAAAAAAACACCTCCCACTGTGAGCCAGACCTCAAGGCAAAAGATCATATAAATACACTCACATCAGGGATTGATATTCTAAGTGGGTCTCAGCCTAAGAAAGCCAGGAGTCACCATCACAACCTCTTATATGAGTGATTGCTGTCCTGTATTTTTGTATGTTTGCTATGTGACTACTTCCCCATTTGACCCTGATTTAATCAATTTTACCTGCACAATTAATCTTACTGCTTGACCATAGTTCTGTCCCACCCCTTGTCCAACTTGCACTTTTGTTCTAGCAGTTTTGTTCCATAACAGTCCCCAGAAAAGATAGTCTTAGCAAATCATTTGGAACCCATTCTATCTCTCTTTCTTTCTTTCTTTCTTTCTTTCTTTCTTTCTTTCTTTCTTTCTTTCTTTCTTTCTCTTTCTCTCTCTCTCTCTCAGACAAAAGCTTTCTTTCTCTCAATAATTACATTCTTCTCTTACAATTTTATTGTGGCCCATATACCAGTGGCATCTGGGATCTTATTAAAAACACACAATCCAATCAACAAATGAATACAAAATGAAAATGCAGAATATAAAAAAACGAGTATTAACCATACAGAAGAATAATATGGTGTCATTTGCATGGAAATGGGTGAATCTAGAAACTATCATCTTAAGTAAAACTAGCCAGACTTGCAAACTTAAATATTACATCATTTCTTGTAATGAGAAGCCTAAAAAATTGATTAATGAATAAGTAATTAAATATGGAGAGACAAATGAAAACCAGAAGGAAACTTCTGGAGAAAGAAAAGGGGTCAAATTGGAGGGAAGAGGAAGGCAAGAAGAGAGTAAGAGAATTGAAATTGATTAAGATAGGTTAAACACACACATGCATAACAACTTCCTAACACAGACTAATTCATCATGTAGTATTAACATGCACTAATAAAGTGTTTTTAAGTGCAATCAAACTCAACTGCATAACTACAAAATCAGAATTTAAACACTCAAAAGATATGAGATTTGAGCATGCAAGCTTGCTTGAGAAGCAGGGATTAAATCTTTGACAGGCATCAAGTAATGGAGTACATGAGCAGCAGTCTTCACAATGAATGATCTCAGAGTGGATAGAAACAACAGAGAAAGGAAAGCGTTGGAAGAATATTTTAATAAATGGTTTAAAACAGTAGTAGATATGGTATCAATAGAAGAGCATTGGCCTAAAGTATAGGAGAACAGTGTTCAGCAGGTAGAATCTGTAATATTTATACATTCATGGCCCAAATATCATCTTCCTTAACACTTACACCCCTCTATAATCTACTTCATTCTCCCCCAACACTCTTATAGATATTGGTCTCCCTCTTGATTTTGTCCTGACAAAGATCACCACAAGTAGACAATAGTCTGAGCAGCATGGAATCATCCATTTCCATAGCTGAAATCCTGAAATAAGCATTGACCACCCCAATCACTTAATTTTAACCTAGAAATGTTATATGGTAGATGGCCCACAGAACTGCAATTTAAACACAATGGAGTCTGTGATTCATTGTGTGAAAATTCAACAATCCAACTGATTTCTCACAGTTAACACAGACTCAATGAAATTGAAAATTACGGAATTGAAATTGATCTGTAAATCTAAAAGTTAGATCCCTACTATGTGCTAAGGGTCCTGAATCACACAGTGCTATTCGAATTTAATTTTCAGTGAATTTAAGTATCGGTTAAACTTCAGTTCTATGATGGCACTAACCATTTTTCAAAGGTACAACAGCTGCATGTTTCTAGTGGTGATCATGTTGAATAGCACAAAAATTATTGCTTTCAAAGTGGAAAATTGCATTAGACCGGAGGAAGACAAAGATCGAGAGATAGATGGATAGAAGCAGACATAAAAACACATCTCTGCTCTAGAATACATTGCTAAATACTTAGGTCTTACATCAAAGGACTGTCAAATCATTCATCACTTGCAGTTGACCATGATGGAATGAGTATACTTAAACCAAAGAAATAGGTTATCAATTTTTTTATTTGAAAGAGGGAGGGAGGGACAGAGAAGGGGAGACAGCAGTGGGGAGAAAGGGACAGAAAGAGGCAGACCATGACTATCACTGCACATGGATTGGCACAAAAATATTTATATCATTAGTTTAATTTTGCTTAAATTTGTCTACTTAGAAAATCTAGAAAACAACACAAAATCCCAGTAGCCACCATCACACTAGATCTGGTTCTTAAATGCCTTTTCTCACAAAAAGGACCAGGGGCCATTTATTTCCCCAGACAACTCTGGAATCAGCTATTAGATAAATAATAGTTGGGGAAATAATTAGAAACCTGTAATATCCTCCACATGAAGGATAAAAGTCAGAAAAATGTGAATAACACAGTAACGATGATGAAAAAATGGAAATATATAAGGTCACTTGATATAAATGAGTAAGAGTATTTAAAATACATGATAGAGAAGAACTGAAGACTCACTTTACATTGGATATTTGTACATAAATGTAGAAAAATGATGAAATTTTAAGTTAATCATTTTGTAATAATCATAGGAGTAACACTTTTAATCACAAATAGTCATAGAAATTAGGTATGGCAGCACATGTCTGTAATCCCAGCATCCTGAGAGTTTGAGGGTGGAATATCACAAGTTCAAGCCCAGCCTAGACAACTTAGTGACTTAAAAACACAGTTTTCCCAATAACAAATAAAATAACCACAAAGGTAGCTCAGTGTGTGAAGATCCTGGTTTAAATCCTCAGTACTGGAAACATGTACACATAGTGCACAAAAAGTGCATGCATATACACATACTCACAATCGTGAATGATAAAACCAGTAAATGAAAATACAAAGTAAAACAGAAAAGTTACATAGCCACACAAGTTCCCCTCAGAAGCAAATTATTTTTAAAACAGAAGAAATAAATATTTCAGTAGATTAACCTAGTGAACACATTTTCACAAAAATTTTTAGTGAGTGTTGCCTCAATCTGAACAATGCACCCCTGATTGGATGGCTAGGTAGAGGTTCTGATTTCCTGAGTCTGGATGAGGCTGAGAATCAACATGTATTCTGATGAAGGTGATCCAAGACCCTAACAACTTCTATCCATGACATGCTTGCTTATGGCTTTCCTTCGACCTTTGAACACATTTAAGCCTTTCAGTGCCAGAAAAAGTACCTTTGGCTACCATAGATAATATCTGAGTGTATGTCTCACTGCAATTTGGCAGAAAAACTCATCTGACTCAAAACTTTCCTGTATATTTCCATAGCAACTCTTTTCTTCAGAAATTTCCTATTAGTAGACCAGGGAGATCGCTTGGTTACCTGTATGGGACTCTGAGTCTTTGGAATTCTGGAACTCTATCATTCGCCAAAGGAAATCCATTTGGTGCTGGAATCAAAAAACAACAACAAAGTATTTCATGATTGACTGTCATTTGTGATGTCAGAGTTGAATGAAGAGTGCAGAATGGAACCTCTCTTCTAAGAATATGATCCCTTTAAGATCAGAAATGTAACTGGTGTTGCTTAAGTCATCAGTGAAGAAAAATATCCATCTCTAAACCATGAAAAACAGCACATTCCCCTGAGAGAAAACCAGCACTTGCTCCATAAGGTCTGGTCTCTGTCCTCACTGCTCCTCAGCTTCTCAGGCTATTGAACACAGAGTCCTGGTCACAGATCTGCTGGCTCGTCCTACTGTCACATCTGATGATTAGATAGAAGTCATGGGCTCCAATCCTTTTTGCTCTCTTCCCTTATTTATTAACTGATGGCTCACAGATTAACCTGCCACCACTTCTAGAACATATACACAGGTTGGAGGAAAGTATCTAGAAGTATTCCACTCTCCCAAAATTCTATGCAATTCACAGTGATACCTCAGATGTGTTATCCTGCTTCCTTTTCCTGCACACATTTTTCTGCTAGCTTCCAGGTTATATAAGGCAAAGCTGGAATTTTTGGGTGCCAGTCTCAATGCACATAAAGTAACCTGTCCACTCCAAATCATGACAGGACTCAAATTTAGCATAGACAAAACTCCACCAGGTACACTGAGAACTTCCACTGAAGAATGTGTCTAATAAGAGGCTTAGAACTGAAATAATTTTTTCCTAAAACAATAGCTAAAATAGAAAACTCAATAAGAGAGAAATTAAGGAAACAACACATTTCATAGCAGCATCCAAAAGAATGAAATACCCAGGAATCAACTTAACAAAAGAAGTAAAAGATCTCTACATTGAAAATTGCAGAACTCTGAAAAAGGAGATCAAAGAGTACATCAGAAAATGGGAATATATATCCCTTGTTCTTAGTTGGAAGAACCAACATAGTGAGAATGGCCATATTCCCAACATTGTTACACAGATTTAATGCAATCCCAATCAAACTACATTTAGCACACCACACAGAACCAGGGAAATCATTCCTACAATACTTTTGGAAGCATAAGAGAACTAGAATAGCAAAAACAATTCTAGGCAACAAAAGGAACTCAAAATAATTCAGACACACATGTGTAAATATTGCCTCTCTGGTGTGAGAAACTGAAAGAGAAAAATATGAACAAAATGTACTATAGATACTATGAAATAGGAAGCAATTTTCGAAAAGGAAAGAGGAACTAGGGAGGGGAAAGGGGGATTGGAAGGAAAGGAAAAGGAAAAAACCATAAAAGAAGGATAAAATGGAAACAAAGCTTTGTAAATAAGGAGTGGAAAGGGGTTGTAAGGAGGAGAGGGGATTAAAGAAAAAGGAAAATTCAAAATACATCATATATAGATACAAAACCCCTGTGATAAATATGATCATTATATATATATAAATTGTACGAATAAAGAAATAACAAAAATAAATAGACATGTGACATAGTACTTGTGTCAAACACTCTCTGGAGTAGATATTTTTCAATATGTGGATTTCTATCTTCCTGGCCCAAGTCCTGACATATGCTGAGTATTTACTATCTCAGTGAATGAATCAAAGAAAAGTGCAGAATGTAAAAGAGGTGCAAATATGGGGGTTTGAGGGATCCTGAAAGCCCCTGGTTCAGAAAACAGAGCAATTAGTCAATTCTGATTGACTCCTTGACTCCTATAACAAATACAATATATAAACTAAATGCTACCCCGGGGGACACCATGGTCAAGACGATCAGGTCCCTGTCATCAGAAACTATAGAATTCAGGGTCAATAGAATTCTAGATGGCTGGGACCTTGCCCTAAAAACTTCATTCTCTATTTTTTCTATTTCTTTTTATTTTAAAGAGAAAAAAGATAAACAATGAAACTGAGTTTCAAATGGGCTGTGAGACAGACACAATAATTGATACATTATATACAGGATATAGGCATGATAGCTTGTCTAACAATATTAGCACAAAACATTGATTTTGAGGAACAAAGAAAAGCCAGCTGCATAATTATCTTAAGTATCTTGTATATACATGTATTTTTTTCTTTTTTTCCTTTATTCCTCTCCTCTTCCTCTTTTCTTTTCAATGTTTTCTTCCCAAATCACAATATCTATTGCACATTTTGTACCCTGTTTTCTTGTTCAGATTCTCACACTACTGAAACAGTACAATTTTTACACGTATGGGTATGCTTTATTTCTCTTATGAGTATGGTCTCAAGTTACAGCCATTTATCTATAAAAATCTCCATTTTCCTTCTTTATTGCTGAGTTGTACTCCACTGTATTGAAAAAAAGCCACATCTTTTTATCCATTCCTCAGTTGATGGGCATTTTGATGGTTTCCAAGATTTAGCTATTACAAATTGTGCTGCTCTCAATGTGTATGCACATATACAACTGTGGTATGATGTTTTTAATTCCTCTGGGAAAATAGTCAGAAGGGGACTAGCTGGGTTGAATGGGATCTCTACTCCTAGTTTCTTGAGGAATATCCACACTGGTTTCCACAGTCAATCTCTATTTTTCTTGCTAATACAATAACAAGAAAGCATCAAGTACATTCAGAGTGCAAAATTTGCCTAAAACATGACTGTCATGCTTTAAATCTACTTGTCCCTCTAAATTCTCATGAGCTCACAAGTGGGGCTTTTGGTTGGTAACTGGATCATGAGTGTGTGGTACTGGATTGGCCAACTAATCAATTTGATATTGTGATATTGAGAGAGAAATTGGATAGGAAGAGCTGAGTCCTTGAGGGTGTGGCCTAGAAGTGTGTATGTATAAATTCTTCCTTCTCACTTGATGCTACTCTGCTGCCTGCCCACCATGCCATGAACTGTTTCTCATCTCCTATGCCTCAGCCATGCTGCGCTGCCTTGGCACCAGTCGACTATGGACTGAAACCTGAACTGTGAGCTACAATAAACCTTTCTCCCTTTAACTTGTGGGTGTCATGTATTTTTGTGCCAGCAATGAGAAAAGAACTAAAACAGTGACTTTGGATTTGAATTCCCAGAAGCCTCTCTTGAGAACATAATGTTAAATGAATACATCAGGCACACAAGATTTAATGGTATACAGCAAGGTTTTCTTTTACATAAAAAAATCAAAGTATAATATATCAAATAGTAAAATAAAAGATAATAAGAAAGAGAGAGATGGGTCTTTTGCAAAAGAAAAGGGGACATAGAGTTGGAGGGAGGAGAGGAAAGAATCTAAAAGTATTAAGGCACATGGACCAGCTTCCCACAATGAATGAAATCATTATGAGCTGCTGACATGTACTCTTAAAAATTAAAATTAAAAAAGAAAGCTGAAAAAATACATGTCCAAGGAAGAATTTCTCAGACATCTGAAGAGTATATGACTTGATTTTGAAAGACTCACCAACTTCAGAGTGTATAAGAGGGTTGGCCAAGGAAGGCCACCAGATATAAGACCAAAAAAACCTACTGTCTTCTCTCCCCTGTGAGGAAGGTTGAAAGATGGAGGAGGAAAACTGTTCTGGCTATCAGCCTGTGCTTTTATATTCATACTGGAAGAAATAGGAACAAAACATCAAATGAATGGAAGATAGGAATATTTCCTAAAGCTGGTGTTAAATTAGGAGAACTAAAGGGAAAACCTAAAAGAAACAAATACCCTAACACCTGCAAAACATAGTGGACAAGGAAATTATGCAAGACACATACAATTACCTAATGTATACTCACCATAACACACACACACGAGTGCATATCTGTATCATTATATGTACTAAAATAATGAAGAGTTTATCATTTACTCTAAGCAACCTAAGTAACAGTTCAAAATATAAGTATAATATGATATTGCACTAGAATTTTTACCTTTTAAATGCACAGAAATATGTCCATAAAGACATACATCCACTTTTTTACAAGTGAATCAAGGGCCTAAAGCATGTCAAGTAAGCACTCTGTCTCCAAGTGTCACCACCAGCCCTATATAACATATTAATAGGCTTTATCTTAAAATGTTGGGACTGTGGATTAAGCTTATGTTTATTTTTTCTGACCAAAGGATTCCAGAGTTTCAATAATTATAACTGTGATTTTAAAAATTCTGAAAACAAAATAACACATAAATAGATGATTGTAAAATCACATGTCTGTTAGCCCCAATATAAAACATCATAAAATGCCTGGACCAACTAGATCTAGGGTAAGTTCCCTTTTCCAAGGTTCCTGTACCTTTCAGGGTGGAACTCATCAGGTTCTGGCCAGTACTTTGTGTCTCGGTGAAGAGCAAAGCTTGGTATCATCACTGCTGTCCCTTTGGGAAAGGACATTCCATTAATTTCAAAATCTTTTTTAGACTTCCTCTCAATTCTGTTAGCAACTGGATATAATCTGAGAGTTTCATTCACCACCATATCCAGACATTCCATCTCCATCATGCCATAATATGTAGGAAATGCCTGGAAAGAAAGAAACAGATTTTGGTAAATTGAGCTTCGAAAATAGTGTTCAACCCAGTCTATGTAGTGCTATTGCATTGTTAGGCGCTCCAGAGGTTAATTCATATTGATAAAGGAATACAATAGTTACAGAGTATTTCAGTAACTACTGGTGGGGACACTGGCTGGGGTATGCATGAGATGGATATGCAGGGATAAGGAAGCCACATGCCCAAACTCCCAGAATACATGGTTAGAGATTAAAACATAGCCTACAGGGCCAAACTCTGTGTAGGATTCAAATGCCTTAAAATGTGAATGCTCTGGCCCTCATCCTCTACATACTCTGATTTATTACTTAGATTGGTCCTAATGTCTGTCATGAAACAGACCACCCTGACCTTA
>PVLA01018734.1:0-13841 GCA_004027455.1 Hydrochoerus hydrochaeris
TATATTTAAGTGTGTAGGATTGATAAGCATGTTGCTAAGTTTTTGTTGGATCCTTGAACAGAACTGCTTGCAGCCTCACTGTTTCAATGTCCACGTTGTATGCTTTAGTTTTGTAACTTGAACAACTGTATCCAAGAAGACAATATGTAATGTATCAACTAGTGATTTTATACTGTTTATTTTTTTGAAATTCTGTATTTTTCTACCCTTTTTTCTGTTTTCCCTCTTCAAATAAGATTTTAAAAATTTTATAAAAGGAATAAGAAAAGCAAATATTTTTTATTTTACTCTCATACTTTTTTAATGTAAATCCAAGTTTCTGGCTTTCATTATTTTCCTTCTCTCTGAAGAACTTTTTAACATTTCTTGGCAAAACTTTCTTATTTTTTATTTTCATAAGAATTTAGCTTCCCCTCACTTTTGAAGAACAGTTTCACAGAGTACAGACTTGTACATTGATGAATGTTTTTTCTCTCCTCACACATTTCACTGTACTTCCTTGCTTGCAATATGCTTTCAGGACAAATCAGATATAATTATTTTCTTTTATAAAGAAAAATTTTCTCCCTCTGGCTGCTGGTGCTTCTTCCTCTTCTCCTTCTTTTACTCCTTCTCTTTCTCCTTCTCCTCCTCCTCCTTCTTCTTCTTGCTCTTCTTCTCTTTTTCTTTTTGAGGCAGAGTTTTGCTGTGCAATACAAGCTGACCTTGCACTCACTTTGTAGCCCAGGCTGGCCTCAAACTCACAGCAATCCTCCTGCTTCAGCCTCGCAAATGCTTGGACTACAGACATGTGCCACCACACCCAGCTCTGGCTTCTTTAAATGTTTCTCTCTTTTTTTGCTTATCTTTAATGTTCTATGCTTTGAGTATGATGTGTACAGATGCAGGATTTTGTCATCTATTCTGCTTGATATCCTCTGAGTTTTCTAGCTCCATGGTTTAGTGTCTGATATGAATTTGGAGAAAGTCCCTAATTTTTATTATTTCAAATGTTGTTTTTAGCATTTCTCCTCTTTCTTTCTTTTGTTCCTGTTATGCCTTTTGTAGTGATCATATGCTTCCTAGATTTTCTGTTCTGTTGTTTCTTATTACCTAGTCTCTTTTCCATTTGCTTTTCAGTTTTGAATGTTTCTAGTGACAAATCCTCAAGCTTAGAGATTTTTTTCCTCAGCACTGTCATCTATTAATGAGTTCATCTTGACTTTTGTTGCAGTATATTCTAAATTTAATTTTATTTTTTATTTTTTTGAAGTTCAACTTTTTTATTTAAAGAAAAAATGAAACAGAAAGAGGGTAGAAATAATACATAATTTAAAAAAAACAGTAAGAAATCACTAGCTGATAATTACATATTTTCCTCTTAGAAGTAGTTGTTCAAGTTACAAAAGTAAAGCCTACAAACTGGACATTTAAACAGTGAGACTGAAATCAGTTGTGTTCATCTATCCAATAAAAACTTAGTCATATGGTTATCAATCCTACACACTTGAACATACATGCAGTTATATCCTTTAGAATACTTTCTTTTCATCTCTTTTTTTACAATAACTATAATCAATTTTCATAAACTGTTTAGAATTTCTACACATGTGTAAGTCTCTACATGTATACCTATCCTTTCTGTATTAGAGGGAAAAACAAATCAAAACAAGTCAACAAAACAAATTCCTAGAAAAACATGAAATTAAAAGGACATATCAAACCACAATACTAGGTGATCTATGGTAGTTACTATGATGTCTCTTGTTATTTTCAATAAAATTGTCTATGTCATCAGGCATAGTATAATTAAACATAGCACTACATAGCACTATTAATAAAAACCAAACATTGGAGACATTACAGAACTTCAAAGGCAGTTAATAATCAAACCACAATGTGTATCCTGTTGAATCTTGTCACCTTCAGAGTAGTTGCCTCTACTCTCAGACTAGATACTATCAAGCATACCAGATTTGAATAAAATCAATCAAGACAAAACAGTGATATAGCCAATCTTCTCTGCCTCATCTCTGCTATGCTATTTTTCCATCATTGTTGTTTACTTTTCTCCTTCATTCCACTGTCTACCCCTTTAATTGAGGCCTTTCTGCCATTGTTTCTGGAATCCTGGTGATTTTCTTCTCTCTCTCTAGATGTCCTTCAATATTCTTTGCAGGGTTGGATTGGTGGTCACAAGCTCCCCCGGTTCCTCTTTGTCATGGAAGTATCTTGTCTCTCCATTAATTTTGAGAGACAGTTTTGCAGGGTACATCATTCTGGGTTGGAGGTTATTTTCTTTCAGGGATTGGAATATTTTACTCCAAGCTTTTCTTGATTTGATAGTTTGCATCAAGAAGTCCACTGTGATTTTGATGAGTTTTCCTGTATAGGTAATCTGTTTCTTTTCTCTGACCACTTTTAATATTCTGTTCTTGTGATGGATTTCTGGGATCCTGATTATTATATGTCTGGGTGTAGATTTGTTTTGGTTGTAGCTGGCTGGAGTTGTGTATGCCTCATATATCTGAACATCACTTCTGTTTCCTATGCTTGGGATGTTTTCCTTAATTATTTCTGTGAACAGCCTTTTTATTTCATTTGTATTTGTCCCTGCTTCTTTGTTCACATTTTTTATTCTTAAGTTGTAAATTCTCTTGTCATCTTCTGGCCTTTGTATTGTTACTTCCTGATTCCTCATTATTTTTAAGAGTTCCTTCCTTTTGTAATCATACATTGCAAATCTATCTTCAAGTTTTGAAAGTCTGTCTTTAGTTTTTGTCAAGAAGTTTTGCCAGCTTTCAATGGAATTTTTAACTTTCTGATATTCTCTTTGGGTCTGTTTCATGTATTCTAGATTTTGTTTATATTCTTCATCAAAAGCTGCTCTCCTTTCTCTGGGTTCCTCCATTTTTCCATTTGTTTCTTCTTGAGGAATGCCCAGCATTTCTTTTATTAAACTTCTTATATCTTGCTTCACCTGAGTTAGAATTTCAGATTTAAATTTGTCAATGAGGTCACAGAAGTCTTTCTTTATTTCCAATGAGGCCATGTCTGATATTGCATGTTTGCTGCCCTCTATCTCCTCTGTATTTACCTCTCCTGGACCTTTTTCCCTGGGTCAGCAGATGAAGGCTTTTTGTTGTTTCTCTGTCTTGTTATGTTTCTGGTTTCTTTCAGATGGGTGAATGGTGAAGCTCTCAAGACCTTTTCATATTGCTTACAATTTTTCTGAAGTGCACTGGCTAGAGGATTGCTGTCTTCTCCAGTTTGCTGTTGATCTGTGAGATGCACGCAGGGGTAATGTGAGCTGACCCCTCCCCTCTAAGACAGTCAACCAGTGAGTGTCTTCAGCAAGTTAGTGCGTGCCCTGCAGATGCCACAGGCTTGGGACAGCCTCATCCCTGGGTATTTGGTCCCAATCAGGGGAGTGGCCCAGCCCAAGCAGATCCCACCAATTCACTTTGGGCCCAGAGCAACCGACACCACTTCAGTTGTTGATTCAAACCTGTCCTGTCCAAATCCAATATGTTGTCTAGCTGGTCATCCCGCTCTGGGGAACCCAGTTCTTAGCACTCACCAAAGTCTGTGCAGCTCGGTTCACCAGTTCCACTCCCTGTTGCAGCACCTTCTCCTGCCAAGGATCTCAGGCTCACCAACTCCTGCTCTCAGCAGGGCTGTGACTTCAGCTGGATTGTGAGTCACCCAACTCTAAGCCGTGCCCGGTACTGTGGTGGGAGAATACCCAGCTCCAGCCCTCCATCCACACTTCTTCTTTTTTTACTTTTTTCTTTTTCTTTTTCCTCAGTTTCTTCCTGGATCATGAGAATTCCTCTCCTTTCATCTGGTCTTCTCCATGGTGTTAAATTCTAGCATCTGAGTTGTTTTTCTCAGAGAGGCTCTCTATCATGCTACTTATCAATTGGCCATCTTTTTCTTCCTCTTAAATTTAATTTTAAAGAGGATAAAACTAAACATAACAAAATGGAACAACGCAGATCAGAAAAAACCAATGTAAGTGACACAAATTTCAAAGCAAGACCACAGGAGATCTACAGTGACTACCATAATATCTCTTGTTTTCTTCTAAATAGTTTTCCATATCTTCACACACAATGAATTCATACAAAACAGAATAGTATAAAACTGATCAGAACAGGGTAATGAAGGCATTATAGGCCTTCAGAACCAGATGATAGGGAAATCAACAATGACTGCCATAATGTCTCTTGTTTTCTTCAAAATAGCTGTCCATGCCTTCATGTATGTTGAAATTAAACAATACAAAGCAGACTAAAACCATTCTGAACAAAAAATAAAAACACTAGTAGATTTTATGACAATACAGAATCAGCAATGGATACCATAATGTCTCTTTTTCTTCAAAGTAGCTGTTCATTTCATCACACATAATATAATCTATTCTCATAAACTATTGTTGTAGCATTTGGCCTCTGCTTACATTACCAACTTTTCTTCTGTATGGTCTACTTTTTCCATCAGAGCCCTCAGTATATTAGTCATTTTGTTTTAAATTCAGTCTAATTTCAACCCCTCATCATATTGAGGATGGAGTTCTGATGTTTCTGTCATCTCAAACTGTGTCTCTTGTCATTTAGTAGGACTTCTACTTTTTGTTGAAGGCTGGACATGATCTACAGGATAAAACAAATGAGGTGAATAGGCTAGTAGTAATGCAATCAAAAGGCCCAGAAGGAGGGAGGTCTCTGTTTGGCCTTAGGGAAAACCTGTTGCTTATATACAAACCACTCTGGAGTTATTAGACAAAATATGGCTGCCCTTAAGAAATGCCTACAGGAAAGGGAACAAGCTCAACTGACAGAACAAAATTGGTTTGAATGTTTGTTCTCATTCTCCTCTTGGTTTTCCACCCTCATATCAGCAGCCATAGGACCCCTAATAGTGCTTTTAGTGGGTGTAACTATCAGTACCTGTATCATAAATAAACTGGTATCTTATGTAAAAGGCCGAATATAAGCTGTCAAGCTGATGATCTTAGCTACCCAGGGTTATGAGCTAGTACCTGTAGATTCAACTATGAGCCAATGATTTGGCTCACTGACAAAAATCAGTGGGGAATGTTGTAATCTAACTCAAGTGCTGCCATTCTGTTCTGTATGAGCACCCTTTGACCTAAACTGCAACCATTGTCCCAAATTGCACTTTGTACTTCTCCTGACTCCAGTAATTGTATTCCTCCCTTAATGCCCACCGCCTGTGTGCATAATGTATCCCTGGAATAGACTAGCCACAAACCTCTGTACTTTGACCCTAGGCAAACAACAGGATGTCCTGTTTCCTCAGGAATGCACAGGTGTGGCTCCCCCCACCTTTGCGGGTTTTTCCCTTTATAAACCACCCCAAATCTTAGCCTAGTTGCACAGCAGTGTAAATTCCATCCTCACCCTGTGTCACTGGATGCCAGCCTAAATAATAAAGCACTCTTTTCATTTTCCTCAAAAAAAAAAAAAAAAAAAAGGCCCAGGAGAGGAAGCATTTTATGGTTCTGTGATTAGGTCATAGGCTTATAGTGGGCATTGAGTCCCTGAACTAGGAACTTCAAAATACTTCTCAGGTTTTCCTTTCTGTCACTCTTGTAGGAAGCACAGGATGGTCACAGAAGTCTGTAGTTGGATATTTCCCATCCACAGGTTCACTAAACTCCAATAAAAACTTCAGTATATTATTATGCCATGGGATTTAGCTCAGTGGCACAATTGCCTGCCTGGCAAGTGTGAGGTTGTAAGTTCGATCCCCAGTACAAAATAAAAAAAAAAAGGCCATGGTAAAACAGTCGCACCTCTTGAAAGCAGATCTTTTTAAGGATACAAAACTCTGACATATTTCAAAATGGTTACTTTTCTCCTCCCCATGCTGAGAGGCTAAAGAGTTTTTTTTTTCCTGATCTTCACTGTAAGAAGCATAGAGCTCATAAAGGCAAAGATCATAAAATATAGGAGCTTTCCTAAGACTGGGTCCCTTAAAGTTTTTGTCTCTCATACTTGTCATACTCTCATACTTGAGGCTCTAGCAATTTCTTCATTGTCACTTAGGCTTTCTTACCCAGTATTCTTTCTCACTGATGTAAGCCACTCTGTAATTTGTAATCTTGTCTGTCTGTCTGTCTGTCTGTCTGTCTGTCTCTCTCTCTCTGTCTATTTCTCTATCTCTGTCTCTCTTCCTTTCTCTCTCTTTCTCTCTCTCTCTCTTCCTCAAGTTTTGGGAGTAGCAGTTTGTCCTATGACTTCATTTCTTTGCAGGATCGAAGAAAAAATATTGATGTTTTGGTTTTTTCCAACTATTTACTTATTCTTAGGATGGCATGGTAACTTCTAAGCTCCTTACATGCCAGAACAGAAATCACAAGTTCTTGGATGAATGCTTTAAAGGTTGGAAACTGGGGCTCTCCCAAGGTCCTGATTTAACCAGCTTAGGGTGAGACCCTGTGGGATGCCCTGTCCCCACCATGATTCTAATGTGTAGCCAGAGTGGAGAGCTGCTGCTATGTGTCATATGTTTTATTGCCAAAGAAGAAGAAAAGTAGAGAATGGGGAAAAGGACTTTGTCTTCAGTCACCCTGTTAGCCTTCTCTGGCTTCTCCAGTTGTTTAGGTCTTAGTAGAGGAAATACTGTCCAGAGGTAATCTGTTGTTCTGCTTCCAGTCTTGACACTCTCAGTATTCTCTGTGTGCTTGTGCCAGAAATGAAGGAAGTAAACAGTTTTAGGTGTTTCTTTACTTGCTTTCCTGAATGTTGCTCAACACTTCTGGGCTTTCAAAACCAGTGCAAGTTTGCCTCCATTCCATTAGTCTTGGAGCATGACAGCCAACTGCCCTTGACCAGCTTCTTAAAAATAAACATGATAATTTATTCCTCCCAAAGAAATATGCTTGTAACCTTTTGTCACACATACATAGACCTTCAGGTTAGTATGATGTGTGGTGTTTTACTTCCATCAGTAAATTTTTAAAATTTTTTTCTATGATCGCCTCTTTCCCCAATTTTTATCTTAAAAAGAAGAAGAAATGAAAAGAGTTTTAACAGGTAGTCCCTGAACTGAAGTATATAAACAATGTCACATTTTTCTTTTTAAAAGATTTTTAACTACTTTATTGAAACACAATTAACCTTCCATAGAATTCACCCATTTAGATAGTCCCATCCATTGTTTTTAAGTACATTCACTCAGTTGTTCAGTTACCAATACAATCTAATCTTAAAGCATTTTTGTTTGGTCCCCATCAAAACCCCATCCCTCTTAGCAGTCACTTCCCAGTTTTTTTTTAAAATGAACTTTCCCTTCCCTGTGCAACCACTAAACTATTTCTCCATGGATTAGCCTATTCTAGACTTTTCACATGGCTGGAATCATACAATATGCAGTCTTTTGGGACTGGCTACTTTCACGTAACAAAATAGTTTAGTTAACAGTATGTTTACTTAACAGAATGTTCACATAAATTGTAACAGTGATATTTCAGTCCTTTTCATTGTTGAACAATATCCCATCCTGTGAATATACCATTCTGTCTGTTCACCAGTTTATAGACATTTGAATCTCTTTCACATTTTTGTCTATCATGAACAGTGCTGGTATGAGCACTCACATATAAATTTTGTGTAAATACATGTTTTTAGGTTACCTATGTATGTATACAAGAATAGAATTGCTGGAGTGTATGATGTCCATGTTTTACATTTTGAGAAACTGGCAAACTGTTTTCCATAATAGCTATGTAATTTAACATTCTTATCAACATATATAAAAATTTTAATTTCTCTACAAGCTCTCCAAGATTTGTCATTGTCAGTCTTTTTTCGTTTATTATAACCCTCCTAGTGAATATGATGTGGCATCTCGTGGTTTCATTTGCATTTAATCTTATGATTATCATTTAGTTTATATATTGGCTGTTTATACATCTTCTTCAGTGAGCTGTCTATTCAAATCATTTGCCTACTTTTAATTGGAATAGTTTTGTGTTTTTATCTTTAGGTTATAGTTGTTCTGTATATAATCTTGATGGAAGCTTCTTATTGGATATGTGATTTGCAAATATTTTCTTCCTTTCTGTGAGTTGTTTTTATAATTTCTTGATTATATTTTTTGAAGCACAAAAATTTTTAATTTTGATCAGTCAACTTTCCTATGGTTTGTTTTTTAAAATGTACAAATGGTGCTGTACTTAAACAAAACAAAAACACTGCTTACTCCAAAGTCAAGAGCCTTTTATCTAATTTCTTGTTTTTTCTAAAATTTCATAGCTAGCAGGGGATGGTGGTGTACACCTATAATCTCAGCATTCAGGAAGCTGAGGCAGGAGGATTACTACAAGTTTGAGGCCAACATTGGCTATATAATGAGTTCAAAAGGCCTAAATAAATAAATAAATAAAATTTCATAGTTTTAATTCCTGCATTTTGGGTTATGATCAAGTTTGAATTAAATTTTATATAGGGTGTGAGACAGGGGCTTTGGTTTCATACTTGATGTGTGATATCTAGTTATACTACCCCCCTGTTTTTTGTTTTATCTCTCGCAATGTGGTTCAGGCTGGCGTCAGGTTCACTTTGCAGCCCAGGCTGGTCTCAAACTTGCAATGATCCTCCTGCCTCAGCCTCCCAAGTGCTGGGATTACAGGAGTATGCCACCATGCCCAGCACTACCCCTATTTTTTGAAAAGACTACACTGACTTCCATTTCTTTATTTTGGCAAACCTGACAGCAATCAACTTATAATAAATATAAAGATTCCAGTTGGCAGCTGCTGAGAATGGGCCATGGTGGATTCCAGGCAGCTGCAGAAGGCAACTCTCCTGCTCTCTTGCTAAGCACCTCCCTTGGGTGTGAGCCAGGAGGAGATACAGCCAGCAGCTCCCATGAGCCTACTGGCTCACAAGCTGGAAATCACGCATCCCATCCCACCCTGTTACCAACTGGGGACAGAGGTCTAAACCTGACTTGAGAGAGTAACCATATGCAATATAGCAAATTTGGAGAATTTCCTTCCATCTTCTGTTTGAAGGCAAATGTTTTTTTCACTGTTTTGTTTCCACTGTTTTGTTTCATTAAGATTAATTGTATTACACTAGTCAATATTCTCTTTTGAATAGTTTTATAATGTTCTGCTTTTTTATTTAAAGAAAAAAACAGAAAAAGGGTAGAAATAATACATAATTTCAAACAAATAAACAGTAAGAAATCACTAGTTGATAATTACATATTGTCCTCTTAGAAGTAGTTGTTCAAGTTACAAAAGTAAAGCATACAAAGAGGACATTCAAAAAGTGAGACTGCAAACAGTTCTATTCACCTATTCAACAAAAACTTAGTAATATGGTTATCAGTCCTACAAATGTAAACATACATGCAGTTATATCCTTTAGAGCACTTTCTTTTCCTCTCTTTTTTACAATAGCAATTATACATTTTGGGTTTTATTACTCCTACATTTCTTATTACTTTTTACACTAGAGACACAATGTGATACTTATTATATTTATTTCACTAGTGAGGATAGCCTCAAGTTGTCTCCATTTGCCTAGGAAGACCTCAAGATCATCATTTTTTATAGCTGAGTAATATTCCATTGTATAAAAATAACACATCTTTTTCATCCACTCTGCAATTGATAGGCATCTTGGTTGTTTCCAAGATTTAGCTATTACAAATTGTGCTGCTATAGTTGGATGTGGTGGTTCACACCTGTAATCCCAGCACTCAGGAGGCTGAGACAGGAGGATCATTGTGAGTTTGAGACCAGCTTGTGCTATAAAGTGAGCTCAAGGCCAGCCTGAACTGCATAGCAAGACCCTGTCTCAAAAAAACAAAAAAAAATTGTGCTGCTATGAACATGGGTGCACATATATCACTGTGACATGACCTTTTCAGTTTTTCTGGGAAAATACCCAGGAGGGGAATAGCTAGATTGAATGGAATTTCCAACCCTAGTCTTCTGAGAATTTTTCATACTGATTTCCATAGTGGCTGTACTAGTCTACACTCCCACCAAATGTGGAGCAATGTTCTTTCCCCTCCCCTCCTTCCCCTGCAGCCTTGCCAACGTTTGTTATCAGTTGATTTCTTGATGGCAGCCATTCTTTCCAGAGTGAGGTGAAATCTCATGCTGTTTTAATTTGCATTTTTTGAATGACCAGTGATGCTGAACATTTCTTCATATATTTATTTGCCATTTGTATATCTTCATCTGAGAAATGTGTGTTCATCTCAGATGCCCATTTTTGGAGAGGGTCTTTGGTTTTGGGGGGCTTGATGTTTTTAAATTCTTTATATGTTCTGGGTATAAGTCCTTTGTCTGAGGGGTTGTTGGCTAAAATTCTTTCCCATTCTGTGGGTTTTCTTTTCACTCTGTTGGTGATTTCTTTTGAACTGAAGAAACTTTTCAATAATATGAGATCCTAATTGTTGAGTCTTTGAAGTGTTTCCTGTGCAGTTTTCATTTTGTTCATGAATTCTCTGCCTACCCTATGTCTTCAAGGCTTTTACCTATCTTGTCTTCCAGTAGATTTAGTTGTTTCTGTTTCAATATTTAAGGTCTTTGATCCATTTAGACTTTAGTTTTGTGCATGGTGATATGCATGGATCTAGTTTCAGTCTTCAGCATGTGGAGAGCCAATTTTTCCAATGCCATTTATTAAAGAGACTATCCTTCTTCCAGTGAACATGTTTAGCCCCTTGGTCAAATATCACGTGGCTGAGTGTCTGTAGTTGTGCTTGCATCTTCTAATCTGTTCCATTGATCCTCAGGTCTATTTCTTTGCCATTACTAGACTGATTTTATCACTGTGGCTTTGTAGTATAGTTTCAAGTCAGGAATTGAGATGCCTCCTGCCTTTCCTTTGTTGCCAAGAATTGCCTTTGCTATTATAGGTTTCTTCTGTTTCCAAATGAATTTTAGGAGTGTTTTCTCTAGATCTGTGAGGTATGTTAATGGTATTTTGATTGGGATTGCATTAAATCTGTATAACAGTTTAGGGAGTATGGCCATTTTCACAATGTTGTGTCTTCCTAGCCAAGAGCAAGGAATATCCTTCCATCTTCTAATATCCTCTTCAATCTCCTTTTTTAGCATAGCATAATTTTCAGCATATAGGTCTTCTACATTTTTAGTTATGTTAATTCCTAAGTATTTCATTTTTTTTTAGATGCTATTATGAAGGGCAACATTTCCATAATTTCTCTCTTGGTGAGTTTTTTGTTTGTGTAGAGGAATACTATTGATTTTTGAGCATTGACTTTGTATCGAGGTACACTGCTGAATTTGTTTATTACTTCTAGTAGTCTTTTAATGGAGTTTTTTGGGTCTTCTACATAGAGTATCATGTCATCTGCAAATAGTGATAATTTAACTTCTTCCTTTCCTATCTTTACTCCTTTTATTTCTCTCTCTTATCTGATTGCCCTGGCTAGTTTTTCCAGAACTATATTGATAACGAGTGGTAATAGTGGATATCCTTGTCTTGTTCCTGATGTTAAAGTGAAAGCTTTCAGTTTTTGTCCCTTTAGTATAATGTTGGCTGTTGGTTTGTCATAGGTGGCCCTTATAAGATTGAGGTAGACACCATGTATTCCAAGTTTCTGAAGGGTTTTTATCATGAACATGTGTTGAACTTTATCAAAAGCTTTTTCTGCATCTATTGAGATTACCATGTGGTTTTTGTTTTTCACTCTATTGATGTGATGTATTACATTTATTGATTTGCATATGTTAAACCATCCCTGCATTCCTGGAATGAATCCCACTTGGTCATGATGTATAATCTTAATGATTTGCTGCATTCTATTTGGCAGTATTTCATTGAGAATCTTTGCATCAATGTTCATTAGTGAGATTGGCCTATACTTCTTTTTGGTTGGATCTTTCTCTGGTTTTGGTATCAGAGTAATACTTGCCTCCACGAATGATTTAGGGAGGATTGCTTTCTTTTCAATTTCATTGAAGAGTTTAAGGAGTATTGGAATCAGATCTTCTCTAAATTTCTTGTAGAATTCAGCCATGAATCCATCATGACCTGTGCTTTTCTTTGTTAGTAAGTTTTTAATTATGTTTTCAATTTCAATAGCTGATATTGGGCTGTTCAAACTTGCTATATCTTCTTGGTTGAGCTTTGGTAGTTGGTATGTTTCTAGAAATCTGTCCATTTCCTCTGTGTTTTCCACATTATGTGAGTAGAGATTTTTTTATTTTTATTTAAAGAGGAAAAAAAGCATGTAAAGGGTAGAGATAATACAGAATTTCAGAAAAAAAGATAATAAGAAATCACTAGTTGATAAATTACATATTGTCCTCTTAGAAATAGTTGTTCAAGTTACAAAATTAAAGCATACAAAGTAGATTGTCAAACAGTGAGAGTGTAAATGGCTATGCATACATGAGTCTCTACATGTATTTCTATCCTTTTGTATTAGAGGGAAAAACAAAACTTAGTAAGACAAAACAAAACAAATTCCTATAAAAACATGAAACCAAAAAGTCATATAAAACCACAGTACAAGGTGTTCTACAATGATTGCTGTATTGTTTCTTATTATCTTCAATAGAATTGCCTATATAATCAGGCTTAAATGAATATAGCAGTATAATTGAATATAGCAGTACATAACAATATTAGTAAAAAATAAAACATTGTAGACAGTATAAAACTTTAAAGGCAGGTAATAATCAAACCAGAGTGGATATTCTAGTGAATCTTTTCATCTTAAGTGCAGTTGCCTATACTCTCAGGCTTGATACTATCAATCATAACAGCTTTGAATAAAATCTATCAATACAAAACAGTTATCTAACAAACCAGATTTGATTACAATCAGTTATGGTAAAACAGTGTAGGTTTTACAGAGCTTTAGATTGACTTAATAGGAAATTAAGGATGGTTACCATGCTATATCCTGTTATTTTTGGGATTACTGTTTGTACCCCCAAATCTAGTACAGGTAGAATGACTGGAACAGAATACAATACATCTAAGCAGAGTAGTGTGAGTAATGTGGGTTTTTAAATCCTGGTGCACTATTAACAATATAGTGTATCAAGGCCATCTGTGTTAGAGATTCTAGTTATCCTTCTCTGCCTCATTTCTGCTTTGCTATTTTTCTGACTGTTTGTCTAGTTTTCTCCTTCATTCTTCTGCCTGTCCTACTCACTGAGGCCTTTCTTCCACTGTTCCTAAAGTCCTGGTATTTTTTTCTCTCTCTAGAATGTCCTTTAGTATTCTCTGTAGGGTTGGATTTGTGGTCACAAACTCCCCCCCCCCCCAGTTCCTCTTTGTCATGGAAGCATCTTGTTTCTCCATTAATTTCTAGTGACAGTTTTGCAGGATATATCAATCTGGGCTGGAGATTATTTTCTTTCAGGGCTTGGGATGCTTTGTCCAAGCTCTTCTTGATCTGATGGTCTGTGTCGAGAAGTCAGCCATGATCCTGATAGGCTTACCTTTATAGGTAATCTATTTCTTTTCTCTGATGGCTTTTAATATTCTGTTTTTATATTGAATTTCTGGTATCTTGATTATTATATGTCTGGGAGTACCTCTGTTTTGGTTGTAGATGGCTGGAGTTTGGTATGCCTCACATAACTGAATGTCATTTTCTTTTCCCATGTTTGGGAACTTTTCCTTAATTATTTCCGTGAATAGCCTTTGTAATTTGCCTGTATGTATTCCTGCTTCTTCATTCACATTTCTTATTCTTAAATTGTAGATTCTCTTGTCATCTTCTAGCCTTTGTATTGTTACTGCCTGTTTCCTTGTTATTTTTAAGAGATCTTTCCTTTCATGATCACACATTGCAAACTTGTCTTCAAGTTTTGATAGTCTATCCTT